>JACSZP010032557.1:2160-19719 GCA_016161895.1 Pinna nobilis
AAAAAAGCAATCAGAGCTGACAGGAGACAAGACTTGCTGTAGTTTATAAAAAACAAAAAATATCATCAACAACAACGACAACAAAGATCAAAAGTCATTACCCTACATAATCATATGGAATTAATATGTAAATAATCAAAGCAAAAAAAGTTGAAGCTAGCTACAGTGACCAGTGAACTTAAAGAAATTTTTGGCATTATCATTTTTTTTTTTGTACTTCTTATCTTCTAATTATTGGTTTTGGCATGCAGATTCAGCTTTAACATAAAAATGGCCTCGTACATATTTAAAACAACTTTCTATATACAAGTACATGGAATCACCTGATTCAATTCACTCCTTTTCTAAAAATGGAGAATATGGACATGTTTAAACATCAATAATAACTATTGAACTTTTAAAAATTCTTGATCAGATTATTGAGTGTACTTCTTGTTACCAAACATAAGTTTTTATTTGCAAACTCAGCTTTAACATAAAATTGCTCATACATACTTCAAACACCTTTTTGTTTACGAGACAATGGACAAAAAAAGAGGTCCTATTTCATAGTAGGCGTGGCATGTTAAAGAATCCTCCCTTCTTTACAGCCATATGTGCTGAACATAGACAAAATTTGTTGCCCTTCACTTGCACACGGTGACACCTCCATACAATAGACACCTCATTTGATACACTGATTTTCTATCTGTAGAGAATATTAACATGTTAAAGAAAACATGGGTTTTAGCCTGCAGATTCAGCTTCAACATAAAAACGACCTCATACATACAGTAAAATCTGTTTTGTAACGTTTTCCTTGGGACTTAAATAATTAAACGTAATATCTGGAAAACATTATAAGCAAGTTGATGAAATGTTGACATTGTGTTGGGAGGGACGCATGTGAGTTTCATGGAAGTTAATCCTTCCATATGTGAATGGTCAATACCTATGAGTAGATTTGTACTTTAGAAAGACATGTCAGGCTTTATTCTCTCATGACCAGATATGCTCTACGTTCCGTCCCACATGTGTTCACATATAGAGTTTGCTCATTTAACATATGTTGAAACCTTTCAAATTAGGAAAAAATGTTATAGACGACAATATTATTACAATGGGACCTAGATTCTAATACGTTATAAACGAAAAAATGTAATACCCAGAAACGTTTTATCCACATATTTTAACATTGGTCTATATGGGGATTGAAAATGAAAACGTTATATGCAGAAAAACATTACAACCAGAAACGTTATAAGTAGTTTTTGCTGTATTTCAAACACCTTTCTAATTACATGACAATGGCAGTCTGATTCAATACACTAATTTATCTTTTTATAGAGAATATCAACATATTAAAGTAAACATGAGTTTTGACATGCAGATTCAGCTTTAATATAAAAATGGACTCATACAAATTTCAAACACCTTTCTATTTACATGACAATGGGTACCTGACTCAATACACTAATTTTCCTATATAAGTATTGATACACTGAGGAATATGGACAAGTTCAAGCATTACTGCCTGACTAATGGACTTTAAAAATTCTTTTGTTGTCAATTTGAAAGCAAATTATACAAACATTCTCCTTAACTTATTGACCCCCCAAGATTGCAAAATGAACTCTTCCAGACAATGACATGGACTGGTTTAAATTTGGCATAAGGGGTTAAGGAGTTAATCGATTATTTGAATGTTGCTTTGTTGATCAGCTGTGTATTCTCATGTGTCTGTTTCAATTAAATCTGTTCATGATCAATTGTTAATCAAAGTTGAATGGCATAGATGAATCTTAAATTCTGCACATTTGTACAAAGTTATGGGAGAGTACTTTCACCAGCTAGGACAGATATTGATTTCCATATTTCAGAATTGCTCATGTCTACATACATGTATATAAAAACTTGGGGAAAATAAATTCAGATTGGTCAGTCTGTTTGGTAAAAAAAAAACAAAAAACTTTGGGCACATAATGTTTGGTTGGTCAGTTTATATATCCTCAAACTTCAGGGTCAAAACTGTCCTTTAAGGCAAGGGGAAAGTTTTTATATTTTACTTGTCTTCTTCTCATGACAAGGACATCTATTTGATACCAGATATTTTAACATTGTGTCCTTGACCATGATGTTTGACCTTCTTTTGAAAAACATTGACAATGCTTTTCAAATGGCCAATGGCATGATAACCATATTCAACATATACATGTACAACAATGTCCAGTTGGAAGCAAACATTGTCTGTCCCAGTTCTTCAGATGAGACAGTGTAAGCTGAGGTACTGTGTCACAGTAGGTGTCAGCATGTTAAAAACCATCTCTGCTCTTAGTCGGCCATAAGTGCCGAGCATAGGTCAAATTTGTGGCCCATCACCGGCATACGGAGGCATCTTCATATAAGTGAACTGTTGAGTGGGATGCTAAACAATAACACAACTAATCAACAAAAGCTAACTAATATATTATCATGGCTCTTTGATCAGAATTTGACGATACAAGATTGAATGATTAGCATGATGAGAATTCTTTAGTTTTGGAGGTACAACTGTTTCCAGCTATCAATCCTTTCCGTATTGAGCCCCCTGAACATTCATCTTACTTCATAATAGTATGCAAATTCAGAATTTCTTTTTAAAACATGTAAGATGACATGAGGGATTTAAACATATATATACCTGTACGACAAAGGTAAAATATACCGGTACTAGGTAGGTAAATACCTGTCAGAACTTCAGATAATTCCTTTTCTACTTCAAAAGAATCAATTTCTTTGTAACACCACAATGATTGACAGATGAACTGGTAGGTAATCTATTGCACAACAGGTTCTATATATCACACAATACTATTCTAACCTAGAGCAGGTTTTGTGGTGTTTCTACAGACATTGGGTTTTTTTTCATCCTACCTTCTTTTTAGTTTACCAGTAGGTCATGTTTACACAAACTTTTTTGTCAGTTTTTAAAAGAAATATACATGTATGTACAAGGAACAGAAAAGACTTTAAAATCTTTTAAATCATGTTCTAATTCCAAAAGGGTTCAGGCTTACTTACGTATAATTTATAGAGATCGAGCTCAAAGTGCCATCATAAGTATCAAGCTCAATGAGCAATCAAGAGAATTGGGGCTCATGAAGCTTTCAAAATAGGTTATTCCCAAGGAGCAGCCAGGCTCAGGGAGCCATCAAAAGAGGTTGTACTCAAGAAGAAACTGCCAAGCTCAAGGAGCCTTCAAGAGTGATCACGGTCTAAGAACCATCAAAAGAGGTCAGGCTCTAAGGGTCATCAAGAGGGTCGGGCTCAAGAAGCTATCAGGAGGGGTCAGGCTCAAGAAGCACATCAAGAGATTTCCGGCTTTGAAAATATCAAGAGGAAGAGGATCTTCAGAAGCCCTTAGAGAGGGTCAGGCTCAGGGAATCATCAAGAGGGGTCAGGTTCAAGGAGCCATCAAGAGGGGTCAGGCTCAAAGGACCCTCAGGAGGGACAGGCCTAAGTAGCCATCAAGAGGGGTCAGGCTCAAGGATCCATCAAGGGGGGTCAGGCTCAACGGACCCTCAGGAGGAACAGGCCAAAGTAGCCATCAAGAGGGGCCAGGCTCAAGGATCCATCAAGAAGGGTCAGGCTCAAAGGACCCTCAGGAGGGTCAGGCCCAAGGAGCCAACAAAAGGGGGCAGGCTCAAGGATCCATCAAGAAGGGTCAGGCTCAAAGACAAAAAAATAAAAGAGCGGTTAGGCTCACAAAGCTGCCAAGAAGTCAGGTTCAAGAGCTTTTTGACTCAATATAATGAAGACCTCATTATGAACTCCTTTTTTTCTCATATGATGTGTAGAAAGGATCTATCCTTGTAAAAAGTAAAAACTCGACCCTGTTAAAATGAATGTCTAAGCAGACCAATATTGATATATATATTTTGCCAATTCCAGGTGGATCCGGACCTCCTCCACTCCCTCTAGATCTGCACATGCACTAGTTTGTCTGTTCTAGGAAAACTCCATCTCGTACCCCTGGAAGTTTGTCTCAAACCCTTTGATGTCACTCATTATATTTGATCAACTTTTAACATAATTCAACTGCTCAAGAAAATACAGAAGAAAAAAATTGATTGAGGGGTAAAATAATGCCCACTTTTTATAGGAAAATCTGGGCAAGTTTCATGGCAGACAGTAAATTTATGACACTTGGGAAACATTTTTTTGCTCCTGTACAAAGTTATGTGATCGATTCTATTTGCCTCAGAAAGGACATGGAAAAACCAGCTAAACACAACTGAGATTTGAACCCCCAACCTCTGGATCCAAAAAATGAGCACAATACTTATGCTACATCTTGAAATATCTTTAAGTCTTAGGTGCATGAACTTCAAGTGTCTAGCAGGTTAGCAACTAACTTGTTTCTATGCATCTATCATCTTGAACATTTCTTAAAATTTATAAAATCTTTTATTGTCAAGTAAACAGGAGTTTTGACACTCAAGTGGATTGACCTACTGAAAACTTCTCATGGATTTTAAGAATAGCTTGCGAAAGATTTTTACATTAAGTCACAGAACACAGTACATTTTTGTTTCATTTGGATTAAGGTGGGGGAATTATGACTAGTAGACTTAATCTCTTGATAGTTCAGGATTAGAGACTACATAATAAATCAATGGAGTTAAGCCTGCATATGGAAGAAGAATTGTAACTTAGTTGTTGTATTGTTGTTTAACGTCCCACTCAAGAATATTTCACTTATACATGTATATGGAGACATCACTGTGTGCCAGTGAAGGGCGACAATTTTCGCCTATAGCTGGCACTTATGGCTGTAGAGCAGTATGATTTCTTTAACGTACCAACACTTACTGTGATACGGGACCTCTGCTTTTACTGTCTCATCCGAAAGATGGAGACAGCCACCTACGACGTGGCTTACTCTGGTTTGAATCATGGATCTCCCCATCAGAAGTCCAACATGCTTATCACTAGGCCTCAGTACTGTAACTATTGGATCATATATAACTGTAGGAGAGATCCATGACTCAGTGGTCAACATGTATAAACTTCTGATTGAGAGGTAATGGATTCCAATCTGCTAAACGCTGTGGATAGCTGTCCTTACCCTTTGGATGACATAGAAAGAAGAGGCCCAAAAGAGGGCCTTATTGCCTTGCTGAGCAATATCAGCATAAGAAGCGATAAAAGTTAAAAATGTCAAAAAAAAAAAAATAAAAAAAAAATTAAAAAATCACAAACACCAAAATGACAAAAATGCCTCAAAAATTGATTTCTGATTGGAACCAAAAACAACAATATTTCTTCAAACGTTGTTCTAGATCACTCAGATGTATTCAGTTTTTCGTTCTATGAAGCCATTCTAACGGAGAAGTTTCTTAAATGATGGTTTTGGACCTATTTGACCCCATCCCTTTCCTACCCCTGGGTACATCCATCCCCAAAACAACAACACTTGTAGGGGATTATGAGTACTTCAATACTGCAAGATTTGATCAAAATCCCTTCAAAGGTTTTGAAGTTGAATTAAAAATAAAGGTGGAAAAGCACCCCTCTTTCTTGTTTTAAAGTTAAAAAATTCATGAAAAATTCAAAAATAAAAGTTCAGCACTTTTTGTTTTCAAGAAAGTAATTGTAAACCTTAATCTTATAACATGTAATGCATAAGATAAAGCGAAATGATGAAGATAGAGGCAATATGTGATAACATTAGCAGAAAATGTAAAAAAATGACAAAGTCCAAAATATGTCAAACGTGTCAAAAATTAACGATGTCACCAATGCTAGGGGTCCTCTGTGGCCGAGTGGTTAGCATGTTCAACTGCGAATTGAAAGATTCGGGTTCGAGCCGCTTAGCGCCACTCAGCAGTTCTTTCGGATGAGACAGTAAAAACCGAGGTCCTGTGTCACAGTAGGTGTTGGCACGTTAAAGAACCCTCCCTGCTCTATGGCCAGCAGTGCAAAAGTGCATAGGCAAAATTTGTAGCCCTTCACCGGCAAACGGTGACGTCTCCATATGAGTGAAATATTCTTGAGTGGGACGTTAAATAACAATACCATACCATACCAATGCCAGTGCTGCGTGACAAGTTTTGCCAATGCATGACACCCATGGCAACTGAGGAGTAAGTTCTTTGGTTTTATATGGCAACATTATCACTGGCTGCTGGTGAAGGCCTAAAATATTGGCCTATACAAAATGTACAAGTAGCACTGTCTGATATAGAGTAGATATGCTTCTTTAACGGACTGACACCTACTATGACACAAGACCTTTGTTTTTACTGTCTCATCTAAATGACAGGGACAGCCAGCTGCCCCTGCTGAGGTTCGAGCCCATGACTTCTTGGTCTGAAGGCAAACTTTTCTATAGAATGAAGAAGGCTCTTAATTTTTGTTAGCAAAGTGAAAAGCGATACTCCTTTTGGGGTTTTTTTGGTGTTTGTTTTTAATAATAATAATAAATAAATTAATAAATTACTAACTAAAAAATAAAATAAAATTCAGTTTTTTGTTCAAAGGCAAAGTGAATCTCCTTATCATTTTTATTGTGCCCTTTTTGTGATGGCTTTTGACGTTTTTGTTTGTTTTTGTTTTGTATGCTGCACTTGACAATTATTCTTTGAGTCATTATGGTGGTGACCAGTTCTTATTGATGGAGGAGAGAGCCCGGTTACAAATACACCCGGGAAGAGACCACCGGCCTTTTGCAAGTAAACTGGCAAACTTTCTCACATAATAAACTTAGGTTCTAGTGGGGCTGGAACCCCTGCTGACTAGAGATGACAGACTAGACAGTTAAAAGCACAGTGCTCTAACCCATCGGATAGAGAGGCAGACTGTCAACCTCTGTGGTACCTGATGGTTTCTGTATATGTTTGTCTGTTTGATTTTGCTTTCTTTATGCCACACTTGGCATTCTTCCAGTCATATGGAGAGGGCCAGTTTTTATTGGTTTCTCAAGGCCACAAGAATTTTTCTCATATCGCTGGTAATATAATGTCATTTTCTTACATAAAATAGAAATTCATAAAATTTCAGTTCACCCCTGGTTGACTTTACTTATAAGTGAGTGGATGCAATAAAATGCTAGAGTCGTTTGATCAGTGATTTAGGGTCAGGCATCCATGTTTACATTACATGTCTTAACATCAACTTCAAACAAATGTTGTACAAGCCCAATATTCTGTTCTTTTGATAATATACAGAAATTTTCTTTTGGAATATCTTGTGGCAAATGACAAGTCGTAAATAAAAGTTATTACAAATATGAAAAGCAGTATACATGTCATATGGTTCTAAATGCTATACATGTAATTTATGTGAAGTTCATTGACGTGTTTAGGTGGGTGGTCGGGTGTAGGTGCTTTTGACATGATACATTTTATACTTTTTGTTTACTCTTGCAATGGTTCAGTTCTCATATTCTCTCTCTCTCTCTCTTAATGCTCCAATTCTCAAATTCTTGGTCTGTGTGCCTGTCCGTCTCTCTTAATGCTTCAGTTCTCTCTCTCTCTCTCTCTTAATGCTCCAGTTCTCAAATTCTTGGTCTGTGTGCCTGTCCGTCTCTCTTAATGCTTCAGTTCTCTCTCTCTCTTTCTCTCTCTCTCTCTCTTAATGCTCCAGTTCTCAAATTCTTGGTCTGTGTGCCTGTCCGTCTCTCTTAATGCTTTGGTTCTCTCTCTCTCTTTCTCTCTCTCTCTCTGTTAATTCTCCAATTCTCTGTCTCTCTCTCTCTCTTAATGCTCCAATTCTCTCTCTCTTTCTTGCAATGCTCAAATTCTCTAATTTTTTGTCTATGCATGTGTCTCTCTCTCATTTCTTTTGTTACCTCAGAAGTTATGGCAATACATGTAAACTGTATGCATGTTTTCAAAAATAAACAAAACAAAAGCAGATATAATTTTTTTTAACAATAAGTATCTACATGTACATATTTTTCACTCACAGATCAATTACACAGAGACAACGTTGATTCCAATCTGCATTTCTGTCTTTTGTGTATATGTATTCTTTTAAGTCTGAAATTATATCTTAAAACCCCATGTAATTTCAGTTTTCATGACCCTTGCTTTGTTGTATATTCTTATAGGCCTTTACATGTATTTATACTCCTAGAGCCCATGCTAATATTACTGTCATTCTTAGTATAAAGTCATTATGTTTGAAATTGCCATACCTTTGTACGCAGTAAGGTTTGACACCCAGGTAAATGTATACCTGTTGTTGTTTTTGCGTTGTTGTTTAACGTCCCACTCAAGAATATTTCACTCATATGGAGACGTCACCGTGTGCCGGTGAAGGGCGACAAATTTTGCCTGTGCTCGGCACTGCTGGTCGTAGAGCAGGGAGGGTTCTTTAACGTGCCAACACCTACTGTGACACGGGACCTCGGTTTTTACAAATCTATACCTGTAACTTTGTGAGAAGGGAAAGGTAATGAACATCAATCCATATCATGCATGGATCTAGAGGGGAGGTGTCAAAGGGGTCCAGACTCTTCTCGTCTGGAAATGGCAAAATATATACAACCATTCATCAATTATATACTTAGATCCTCATTTTAACTGGGATGTATTTTTCATTACCACAAGTTGTATCCCCCCTGGAAAAGTTGGACCCCCCCCCCATATAAAAAAATTCTGGATCCGCACATGAATATTATAACATGTACAATGTATAAGGAATAAAAAAGAAAGAGTCGCTTACACAGGAACACAAAGTGTAGTCATACTATCATAGGTGGATCCAAAAATCTTGTAATGAAGGGGATGGCGAGGATTCATCTGACATGCACTTTCATACAAATCATCTTTTTTAAGGTAACTGAATTCAGCTAAAGTGGGTCTTTTAGTTTATCTGTTGAAATACCAACTTATCCCAAGGGGATAGGGTAGAGGCTGTGTATGCTTGGACATCCCCAGAACCTGAAAGTTTAAAATACTACTAAAAAATCTTTCACTTTTAGAAAAGTGTGACAAATTTGGCCTATGCTTGGTACCTAATATGGCCATGAGCAGGAAGGGTTTTTTCATATACTGACATCCACTGTGTCACAGTATCTTGTTTTTTGTCGACTCATCTGAAGGACAGGGACAGATAACCACTGCACGACGTTAATTAGAAGCCAGAGACCTAATTAACAGAAGACTGACACGGTGACCACAAAGCTGAAACCTAAATTTCATTTGTAACTGTTAATTTTTCAATAACATATCGATGTCTACTTTTAATTAGACCCCCATTTGTGTCATATGAAAGTATTTAACAGATCACAGTTTTAAAATGGTCCTTGCGTAACAAACTAGATTTAACAATCTCTGAGAACAAACTTCTATCAAGTTTGACAGATATTTCATGAATTTTGGACATATACAGAGAGCTCTTAATGTCCAACCCTGACAAAATGTGCACATGATGCCAAAACATGTAAACAAATGAAATTAAAGAAAAAATAAAAATCCTAATTCTTGTCTAGCTGACCTACCTCAATCTGTGACTTCCCCTGTAGGGGTCAGTCTCCACAAGGGGTATAACGGCATGCCCCATGTTTTGAATCACAGAAAGTCTACTCCATTTTTAATATTTACTCCTCATGAACCATTCCCGTACAAATTCTACAGATTCAATGTCAACGTAGCTACTTGATCATAATAGTTACTTATGCGTCAAGTTGTAAGCACACAAAATTTAAAAAGAAACAATTTTTCTTGCTGGCTGGAGCCTTTGTGGTAATTATATGCGGAAATCTGATTACGAATAAGGGGGCGCTAGAGAGTGTTAGCGATTTATACCGGTATTTACTTTATTCGGTACAATATATACAAGGTGATTTCATAGCGATTTAATTTTTAAACTGTTTAAATAGAAAAGATTCGGGAAGACTTTGGATTTTAATTTAAATTCTGTTTTATTCGACTCGATATAAGCACCTGTATTGAAATTGTACTATGATAAAAAGATAAGATCAGGTCCGATGAAAAAAAAAAAAACGGGAGAACGTCAATGAGTTAAAGGGATTTGAAACGAGTTATTAATACACAAATTAGATTGTCGGACAATGGACAGGGTCGTTTTTCTCGTTGTGATACAGATTATGCTGGTAGTAAGTAGATTTAATGCTATGACAACAAGTGGACGTTAATTTAAATTTTAATTCTATTGTTACCGTCAGCTCGTAATCCTTTTAGAGCTGTTAAAACGGCAATATGTACACATTCACATATGCATACCAAGACGACAATGAAATATTAATGCTGCATTGAGTGGTACATGTAAAGCCATTGTGATAAATTTGAAGAAGTAATGTTGACTCAGTACAGTAAAACCTGTTCAGACAGACCACTGTGCAGTAATAGAAATACATGTACGATTTAACCCAGCTCTTAGAGACCCACTAATTTAAAGACTACCTGTGGACTAAATGGATGACAATCCGTGTTTCTTCCCTATACAAATCACCCAAACAAAGAGACCACCTGTCATATGTGACAATCATTGCAATTTTCAAGACAAGTTATTATTTTTTTTCAAGGATTACTTATTCTACAAGATGTATGGGAGTGACACCAATGTCATTGCTGACAGTAAAGTTTAGAAACTGAATTCTATGAAATTTTCTAAGTCCAAGGGGTATAACTCTGCCAAAAAATAAATAAAATTTGTTCAATATGTTCACATGACATGCTTGCCAAGTCTCCTCCTCCAAGAGACCTCTTTTTCAAAAAAAATCATAAAATTTTGACAATTCGTTAAAAAATAATTGCAAATCTGACCCATGAGAAACTTAATTTAACTATTAATTTGATGAAATGTTTAGAGTCTTCCCCCAAGATGGCTCGGGCTTGAACTCGAAAATGATGAACACACTATAACCACTAGACTATGGCGGCCATATTGAATCTGTAATCTGCAACATTATAACTAAAAGTAGAAATTTGTGAAAGACTTTAAGCTGGGGAATGACAACAATATATCTGCCAAGTACATAAGCAAAAATATTTATTCTGAGAGTATTAGAAGGGACAATATTCATATACATGTATTATGTTTTTAGCAGAAACTCTGCAGTTTAAATGAAAAGTTGGATTTACATGGTCCAACAATACATACCGATCCATAAAGTCAACAAAGTTCAAAGTATTTCTACTTGAAGATCTCCATGTGTACCCAGATGGTTAATAAATGCATGGAACTGGCATTGTGTTTATATAGTTCTTTAAACATTTGTTTTCAAATGTAAAAACTACAATACCTGAAGCTTTCAATTCAGTGAAGCTTAATTCAAAATACCTGGTACTTTTTAGCTCATGCTAAATTCCAAGTCTGCACCATAAATAGGGAGACTCCCTATTTCTTATAGATAATTTTGATAATTTTTACTAAAGAAAAATTGCATATTTCCTTGATGAGAAAAATCCCATCAATTCTTAGTAAGATTAAGTCTCCATCATGAAATTGAAGAATCTCCCCCACTGAAATGTTTCAAGGTTGGTAATTTTGCTAACTTGAAAAGAAGAGAGAGAGAGAGAGAGACAGACAGAGAGAGAGGGGGGGGGGGAGAGTAATGGAGGGAGGAATGGAATGAGAGAGAAAAAAGAGAGAGAGACAGACAGAGAGGGAAGGGAGAGTGACAGAGGAAGAGAGAGAGAGAGAGAGAGAGAGAGAGAGAGAGAGAGAGAGGCTTTATCATTACACAGCTGGTGTTCTGTATAAGAGGACATCTAGACTGAAAGAGAAGAAACATCCAGAGGTGGTCCTTACAAGCCGATGACCTCAGCTGACCTTTATATACATGTACACAAATCCAAACCATATATCAAATTTGATAAAAATCAAATCAGAAATTGGACATTTCAGAGAATGATACATATAATTGATAACTGGATGGTTGTTTGATATTTTACAAATACCTGACAACTACCTAGACGATACAACTTGAAAGACAACGACCGACTGAGGTACTAGATTACGGTTATTGATAAGTAGCAACCGTGATAACCTCCAGATGAGATGTAAAGAATATATTGTCACTGAGGCGTAATCTATAAATGTCCGCTTATCATTTTGTTTTACAGATAAACAATGTAATTGATCTTAAATGGTAGATCTATAGTACACGGAGATCGATATTGAACTCCAATTTACCGGTAGCAGATGTTTGATTTAAGACCTCTGGTGCTTATATATGGTCTTGATCTAGTACGGGTACAGGTTTTAAAATTTCATATCGCTCTAAAAAGTTTAAAACAAAAATTACTGTAAATCCAGGAATTTTTCGCAGAACTTTATTTTGGCAAATAAATAGACAGGTACTTATTCGCGATACTATATTTTCGCGTGTATGCAATTGTCAGTTTAAAAGTTAATATTGTAAGATGCAAGTGAATATCACGTTTGTTTTTCTAGCGAGAACTTTATTTCTGCGTGCATGTATTCCCGCGTAAATATGTGAAAATAAAATTATCTCGGATAATACCAAATTTACAGTAGTTAGTGTTATTGAAGTCATCCTTCTGATCTCACAAATGAATAAAACAATGGCATTGATGAAAAAAAAATGAGCCCCAGGAATTTGAGCATTTAGTTTGTCATATTTCAGCATGTGAACAATTTTATACTATTGGCCCCACTTTTAAGATCGTATCAGTCATGAAATTGTGGTCTCTGGTCTTAAGGTCAAATAACTATAGTATAACCAGGACAGACTTGGGGAAGTTTTGCATGTACAGTCAAACCTGCCATAGCCATCACCATAGCTACATATACAATCAAACCTGTTTTAAGAGACCGTCCAAAGGAAGGAGCAAAATTGGTCACATATGGCAATTGATCTCTTCATTCAGGTGATTTATATAGGGAAAAACATTTTGGGAACCGCTCATTTAGGTGACATAAGACAGGTTTTCCTTTAATTCAGTGGGTCGCTATTAGGCAGGTTAGACTGTAGTGTATTCATTGGTGAGGATCACTGATAGTACCCGTAAGTAGCGAGTTTGCCTACTGATCTTGAGTTGTGGGTTCAAATCCAACAACGGTGCTAATTTTGTGGATGAGACAGTAAAAACCATTCAATGGCATATGGTGACATCTCCATATAAGTGAAAGATTCTGGAGTGAGACGTCAACAACCAACAGACCAACTACAGTTTATCATATACACAAGTCAGATTATCTATGTTCAAACTGTTTACCCAACGCTTAACTTGCTGTTGTCAATTCTTGAGCAGTGTGATAAAATCAATGAGTCTCGTTGTCATGTGCTATTGCTCCTAAGTAGTGGGATATATATGATATCAATAACTAGACAATAATAATTCATGATCAATTTCAAAAGTTTTTTGAATGAAACTTATTTCTGATTTCTATTGCAGAATAAAATCAATATAATGACTAAGGAAAACCTTAATTTGAGTGTAAAGCCTTGGGGTATGGTATGGTATCGTTGTTTTTCGTCCCACTCAAGAATAATACACTCATATGGAGATGTCACTGTGTGCCGGTGAAGAGCTACAAATTTTGCCTATGCTCGGCACTGCTGGCCTTGGGGCAGGGAGGGTTCTTTAACCTGCTAACACCTACTGTGACACGGGACCTCGGACTTCACCATCTCATCTGAAGACAGGGTCGGCAAACCGCGGAGTTGAGTTGAGGGTCTTCAAATCTTGGCTTATGCTCAGTAATAAGGGTCATAAGCAGTGAAGGTTCTCTAACATGCCAAGATCTATTGTTTTACTGTCTCATCACCCTAGTTAGTGTGTTTGCTTTCTGATTTTGAGGCCTGTCAGTTCAAAGTCATGCAGCAAAGGTGGCTGGCCGTCCCTGTCTTTCGGATTAGACAGTAAAAACCGAGGTCCCGCGTCACAGTAGGTGTTGGCACGTCAAAGAACACTTACTGCTCAATGGCCAAAAGTGCCGAGCATGGGCCAAATTTGTCACCCTTCACCATCTCAACTGAAAGGCTGCATATTCATGTACATGTACCACACATAGTTATGATGGCTCTTGTAGACTATTTCTTACATTTTTACTTACACAAATAACATAAATTTGCAAACGTTAAGAGCATAGGGCCAGATTTTAAAATTGGACAAATTATTAAGTCTGCTAGTTTTATTCTTATTTTTTTGGAAAGTTTTAACCATTATACATACATGCACATTGTGCGATAAAAACTGTGCGAACAATCCAGATCGTTATCAAGAAAATAAATTTTGAAATGATATTTGAATTAATATATCAAAATACGTGGCAGGGGTTTGAGTGAAAAGATAAGCAAATAAAAGACTGCTGTTGATGGCCTTGAATAAGTGTTTTTTAATAAAAAGTTGTCCAATAGATAAGTGAAAAATTCTCATTAAAGTTGAGTTCTTTTTTCATATACCTGTACAATATATATATAAATACATATATACATCTTACCTCTTTCTTCGTCGACTCCCCGGGAGCATTGCTAATCCATTCGTAAACAGATCGAAAAAATATATGAATCCTATCGCTATGAAATCAAGAAATCAACACACAGACAATGTTATGTAACACAGTGAAATGTACACATACTAAAAATAGATATCATCAGCCCGTACAAAACAATTCATCTCTTTCCATTCTGTACAGATTGGTCTAAATGTTCCACTTTTGCGTAAAAATATTTCAAATCCAAAATAAAAACGGTCTCGTCCCGATACCTGTATAATATCCCCCATGAAACAAACCTAATTTTCTTTTACACTCTGAATTGACCTGGGGAGCTCAAGCGATTGGGTTTTAAAATATGTCTGTGTTTATTTTCGATATATAGTTTGTTGGTTCAATTGATTAAAGAATTAAAAGGTTCTGAATGAAAAATCCACTCGTACAGACACAATAGTTCATTGGATAATTAATCTGAAAGACATAATGCCAAGTTGATAAATTTTTATATCTACTGTAGTGAATTACAGGGTGGTAATTTATATCCACTCCAGTGTGTTACAGGTGTTATCCAATACGATTTGTTTAATTACAATTAAATATACAGTGAAAGACACCTGCACATTTAAAACTTATCTGATACATCTAAATAATGGCCACCTGAACTTAAATCGTTTAAGAGGTGGATCAAGAAATTTTTCAAAAAAGTAATCATTAAAAACTTTGACATGAAAATAATTCCTGTCACTTGAATTATGCCCATGTCCAGTCTAACCCGCCTCGGCGGACCCACTGAATTAAAGGACAACCTGTCATATCTGATCTTACTGTACGGTTCCAAAAACAAATTTTTCTTACATAAATCATCTGAGTTGAGTAACCACCTGTGAAGCTGGAGTTGAGAAAATTATCAGACTTAAGTAAATTCTTAAGTTTTATCTTGACCAGCCCTACAATGCATCAGAGAATGTTCAAAGAGGGTCTCTTGTTGTCTCTCATGTTACTGTGTATCAAAAGTAGGGCACTGTAAAAGGTGTCAGTTGTTGTTGTTGCTGTATTGTTGTTTTGCTTCCCGCTCAAGAATATTTCACTCATATAGAGACGTCACCGTGTGCCGGTGAAGGGTAACAAATTTTGCCTATGCTTGGCACTTATGGCTGTAGAGCAGGGAGGGTTCTTTTATCATTATGTGCCAACACTTACTGTGACATGGGACCTCGGTTTTTACTGTCTAATTTGAAAGACAGGGATGGCCAACCGCAGCTTGGCACTGCGTGGATTCGAACCCCGTACACTTCAATTCGAAGTTGAACATGCTAGCCTCTCAGCCATGGTGGCCCCAAAAGGTGTCAGTATGTTGATCGATACCAAGTGCCCTGCATAGGTCAAATTTTGAATTATTCACTGGTATTCCTTGGTATTTCCATAAGAGTGAAAGATTCTTGAAAGAAATTTTAAACAGCACAATTAACTGTACTGGCAAAAGACCTATTCTCGCCAAGTACCAATTCTCCCCGCTTCATTTTATTTTACCCGAATTTTATGGTTTTCCTTTGAAATTATTTGTTTTACTTGCTCAGAAATTAGAACAATGATTTTCCTCAAAACTAAAAAAATTCTTTGAAAATATGCACATTTGCAAGATCCATAGCTAGTGCAGCAGTTAAAAATCAGTTGGCGAGAATTGGTTTGGAACCAGTAATGTTCTATAACAGAATAAATGTACCTGAATTTCATTTCACATACATGTACATTGACTAATGCTGCAACGAGTCAGGAACTCTTCGATTTGATTTGATTTCAATTTAAATGTGTCAATTTGCTTTTTTTTTTATTCGAGTTATTTATGATAGCATTTTCCACAAATTTTTTACTTTTCCTTGCATTTGTTAACGACATAATACAATAATCTGATCTTGACCTCAATTTTAATCACTGACATGAGAAAATTGCAATAAATAAAAAAGGTGAATGGCACTCTTTGTTGTTTAGACATACGAAAGTATTTAAGTACATTTTTATATGGTAAAATAGTAAAATAATAGACCTTTTTGAAGCCGATATCAATTCTGACTGGAACTCACAATTCGAGTTTGAGTTAAGAATCACAATTTTTGGTGTACCGGTGCGAGTCATTGCAGCTCCCAAATTGACTCATAGATTTTGTATGAACTACATTTTAAATTTTAATGCTGTCTGTATGAAGTCAATAGCAGTAAAGATATACCCATACATGAATTACATATATACCAGTATATGTATCTATACAGACATGTACATTGTATGCTATGGTAGACAATTAAAGGGAGACAACTCCAATTACTTTTACATGTCCTGGTATGCATTTGAATGCAAGTGTGCAGGATATGTATCGGGTATATGATATAAATATATAAAAAAAAAATACATTTAAATGAATAAAAAAAAGGGGAAAGGGAATCAAACAGGTGGAAAAATATTCAAATTCAGAAAGTTTCATCTACTTTTTAAGGGCAAATGTTCTTGCCCAATGGGAATCTTCAACACATTTTAATTAGTAAATCACAGAAGAAATTATATTCACTACTATTTTCACTATTTCTCTCAAAATTTGTTTGTTTCTATATCTGAAACACATTCAATAGAGAAGTCAGACTAAGATATGATATACAACTGATATGGTGAAATCAGACTTGCCATCTTAGTTTCATGGGGAGATTTGTCAATCTCATGGGGTAGGCTCTAAATTTAACTAAGAATTTTTAAGCAAACTAAAGTTTTTAACGGGTGGAATATTAATGCATTTTTTTCTTATGAAATTATAAAGAATGTTCATAAAAACTAGGGAGTCATCCTATTTTTTGGGGAGACTTGGCAAGGGTGAGAAATAAACAAGCTTTTTAGGTACAATAGATAATCCCGAGTGTAAATTTGATTAAGCACAAGGAGTGCTTCTATGTAATGGCTAGGTTGGGTGACTCAGGCATACATACTTGTACATGTATGTGGGGCTACCATGGCAGCGTGGTTAGCGTGTTTGACTTTGAATCAAAGGGTCCGGGTTTCAAATCCGTGCAGCACCACACTGCGGTAGGCCGTCCCTGTCTTTCGGATGGGACAATAAAAATTGAGGTCCTGTGTCACATTAAGTGTTGGCACATTAAAGAACCCTCCCTGCTCTACGGCCAT
>JACSZP010032569.1:0-10568 GCA_016161895.1 Pinna nobilis
AAAAATACAAATGAAAAATATTTCATTTTCAATATTTATTTAAAATCCAAATAACAATATAAAAGCAAGTCATGAAATGAAATAAATACTCTCTGGATTTGCAGTCTTGTATAATGACAAGAAAAATAATGAAATGTACGTGTGCGTACAGTAGAACCAGGCTTCGAGACCACTTCACCTACGAAGATCCTCTCACAGTCAGGACAATAACAGTTCAGTTTGACTCGCATTTTCTTCATACAGTCTAATCTGTTTTAAGAGACCATGCAAGGAAAGAAGAAAAATGGGTCAAATATGACGGGAATCTTTTAGTTCAGATAACTGATACAGGGTAAAGCCATTTTGCGAACCATTAGTTTTGGTCACATAAGGAGGGCAGTCCTTTAACTCAGTGGGTCGTGAAGGCAGGTTAGGCCATATATTAAGACCCAATGAAAGATACCACCTCACTAATCTGACCAGCTTCAGTCAGGTTAGAATGGATTTATCACAGGCCTGTAAATTCTCAATTGCGAAGTACTGTTTACCCAGTAAGGAGGTCTTCATTGATTGTGAGATTCCACTGTCTATGATGATCAACATCTGAACAAAATGTGAATCAGGAACAGTCATACAAAATTATCCATCTATGGTTGGACACTGTATACAAAGTTCATGTGATATATTCTTGCTTAGTATGACATGCTTCAATTTCTCACAGTAGAGTCACCTGCCAAAGTCAGACTCATTGATACCTCACAGCATTCATCATCTAGAAATTGATCATCTTTTAATTCAAGCAGTAACCCCTTAACCCAGTACCTAAAATCAAGGTGAATACATAATATGGGAAGGGGTCAAGGTCATAGAAATATCTAGATTTAAGGGCAGGGTGTTTGGTTCCAGCAAACATTGCATATTGATACTGTTCCCCATGTTAAGACAACTTGGTTTGTACTTGTGTGGTTTTTTGATATCTGATATACATGATACTTAAACATAAAATTTTTTAAAATTCTTAATCAAGGGAAGAGTTGATCTACAGTGTAGCATGTTGCACTTGGCATTTGTACATGTATATGATGAACTGTATCCAGAGTTATTTTTCACCCCATGTTATTTTCACCCTTTGTTATTTTCGCTCCATGTTAATTTTACCCTTTGTTGTTTTCACCCCATGTTATTTTCACCTCATGTTATTTTCGCTCTAATGCTCTAGCAAATAGTTTCACCTCTTCTTAAATTCTTTTCATTAAATTAACTGTTTTGAATTCACAGTTTTGAATTTGCTCACTGATGATGAGGGTGAAAGGGGCGAAAATAAAATTGGGTGCATTTTCCTGAATCTAGTAATCACAGAACAGTCACATTTTACAACACAGACAAATCTTTCATGACATTTTTCTTCGGACATAAATGATTCATACAAAAAAAAATGCTAGTATCCACCGTCTACTCAATATGTAATGATCGAAATGTGAAAACTCTTGAACAGTCCATTATTGGCATTGTAAGAAGTTTGACATCATACTTTCATAATATGGTTGGGCAGATCGTTTCACAAATAACTTGAAGCATTTTTTTTAAACAAATCTAATGCAGGTGATATGTGCTGACAATTTCATTGTTATAATTATTTAGCAAAGAATAACTTTACTTTCACAAAATTGGTTACCAGTATGATCCATCTTAGATCAATTTCATCATCAGCAGTCATTAATGTTTCACTGAATATGCAAAATTTGGCATAATATAAATTGAATATCACCTATTTATGACATTTACAATTGATTACAATCATACGCGGATCCAGAGGGGGTCCAGACCCCCCCCCCCTGGAATTGGCAAAATATATACCAATTTTGGTCAATTATGCTTAGATTCTCATTTTTACAGGGTTTGGTATTTACTTTTTACTAGCTTGACCCCCCCCCCCTGGAAAATAGCGACCCCCTGGAGAAAAAAATCCTGGATCTGCGCATGACAATGGGTTTTTTTTTTGTGTGAAAAGGGCCCACGATCCAAGGACAGAAATTACAAAAAAAGGAATTATCTTTAAAAAAAGGTCAAGCCAAAATGGTCACAGGATGAAGTTTTGGTGCCATAAGAATGGACGTGAATAATATACTGGTTAATACGATCCTATAACCATCAAAATAATGACCATTGTTTGAGGCAAACAGACCAAAAATGTTTTACTTCCAAATACATATATTCATTGACAGGAGCATAAGAAATACAAAATAACAATTATCAGATACAAAGGCTTTCAGTGAACAAATTAAAAAGACACAAGCTAATAATTTCTGATTATATACAAACAAATCAAATACTGGATACATAGAATGCATATCATTAGAAGTTCATGATTAATCTTATATTGATAAATGTACATGGTAAAATCATAAATACTACCGGTAAATGCAATAGTGATATAGGCCTATGGCATTCCTGTATCTAAACATCTGTTTCACAACTCCACAAAGTATATTGTATAGCATATATTTATATAACATTAAAGCCTGACAGGCTACCCAAAAACAAAGTAAAGAAAGAAATATTCACCTGTAGTGTTAAGTGCCAGCCCATACTAGAATGATTGGTTTGTTGTAGGTGTATTGTTGTTTAACACGACTACGGTGACACAAGACCTCAATTCAAACCCATAACCTCAGGATCGGTTGGCGAACATGCTAACTACATGTACTGGGGCATGATTGCCCTAGCACACATGTGCGGATCTAGAGGGGGGCCGGGGGGTTCAGACACCCCCTGGAATGTGCAAAATATATACCAATATTGTTAACTTTGCTTAAATGCTCATTTTTGCAGGGATAGATTTTATCTTTTTTCAAGTTGGACAAAAAATCCTGGATCCGCGCATTGCACATACTAGAAATAAGATTGTAAACAAATAAAATATTGCACCTCACTACAGACCACCCATGCTTTAGGGGACATCTCATGACAAAGACTATCAAAATTCAGTCAGTTTGTCAAGTAAGAAAAGTAAACAGAAAATACATGAATTGCAATCATGCCTAAAGACCACTTTACTTCATAGACCACCTCGGAATGGAGGCCATGAATATTTAGTGTGTTTATCATTATTCTACGGCATTCGGACCTTACGAAATGGACAAATCTAAGATGGTCATTTGGGTACTTGAAAAAAGGAGATCCCACTCTAAATATTTCTTTCCAAATTTGTTGGTATGGCATAAATTCCCAACTGTTGGAAGCTAAAACAACAAAACCACTTTATGTAGACAACACTTCCAGATAACCAACTAAAAGGACAAACAAGAAACTTAAAAATGTCAGCTCAAATCATTAAAAATTTGATTCATTCACAAAGCAACTTAAAAGTCAGTCACAAATATTGTGGCATGTTGTTTATCAGAATTTAACTTATTGACCTCTGATGACAAATTCATAGAATTCACACCTGTAACAGGTTCTTTTTATCAAATGGAAGAGTTTATTTTACTGTTTCAGGGGATAATGAGTTAACCAATACAGTGATGCCTCATTAATCCGGACACCTTTGTTCCCAACCGAATCATCCGGATAAATGAAGCATCCGGATTACTGAAACGTACTTATCACAATGGGCAATGCAATTTTAAAACTTCTTTCCCAGGAAATTTTGTCTGGAGGGTGAAGCGTCCGGATTATTGGCGTCTGGATTAATAAGGCTTGACTGTACATCACTACAAACCAAATTCAATAGGACACACAAAAGGGAGATAATTCAATACTTTTATATATCTGTACAAGCATGCTCCATACAATGGATTGGTAAAGGAACATTGCGGTTGACTTATCAATATAAGATAAGCACTATATGTACAAAAACAAATTTCCATCTTACAGATGAAATTATATCACAGCAAGGTTCCCACATTTGGAATGAAAATATACGAAGCACTAAAAGGTTAAAAAAAGAATATAAGCTGTACATGCCTATATACAGTGGAGCCACATTAACCCCGACACTTTCGTTCCCAAGAAATTTTCCGGATAAATGGAGCGTCCGGATTACTTAGATGTACATAGCATAATGACCAATGTAATTTTAAAACTGTTCAAAGGAGATTTTGTCCAGAAGATGAAAAATCTGGATTATTGGCGTCCGTATCAATGAGGCTCGACTGTTTATACATGTACAGTCGAGCCTCATTAATCCGGATGCCAATAATCCTGATGCTTCACTTTCCGAACACAATTTCTTTTGAACAGTAATTTCCATTTGTATTGGTCATTGTAGAAGTGTTGTTTCCGTAATCCAAGTGCTTCATTTATCCATATAATTTCCTAGGGAATGAAAGTGTTTGGATTAATGTGGCTCCACTGCAAACTGTATATGCAAACATACTTGTACATCGAGTATGTATACATACATGGTAACTATCTACTATGAATTACAGAATTTTATAGTTCATGGATCACATATTCTTGTTTCATTATACCTGTCAACCCTTCAACCCTAATAGACTGGTCTAAGACAATAGAAAGGAATATAACAGTTGGATAGGCCTACTTAGGAATTAACACACAGTGCTTCTCTTACAGAAACTTGCACATATGGTTATGTTAGACTCGTTTCAATATAATTTCAATAAGTTTTGCCAATCATTATAAATTTTACATTCAGCAATGCCAACTACCGGTACCTATTCAGGTGAAGTGAATGACAATGCAATCTATTTCACAGATGATATTAACATTTATGAAAAATAAAATTACACTTTCTTCTTTAATGTCTCACTATAAACTTATCAATGAGCATCTAAATGATCAATAAGATCTTGATAATCTAATTTTAGAATCAGTATACAAGAGATAAACAAGGTGTATCTATGGCAATGGAAAGTATTGATGTGTAACCATGGTGATGAAAAGTATCAAGGTGTTACTAAGGTAATGGAAAGTATCAACTGATGGTGAAACCATGGTGATGGAAGGTACCAAGGCGTAACCATGGTGATGGAAAGTATCAAAGTTTTATCATGGTGATGGAATGTACCAAGGTGCAACCATGGTGATGGAAAGTACCAAGGTGAACTGGTAACCATGGTGATTGAAAGCATCAAAGTGTAAGTATGGCAATGGAAATTATTGATATGTAACCATGGCGATTGAAAGTATCAAGGTGTAATCATAGTAATAGAAAGTATCAAGGTGTAACTATAGTGATAGAAAGAATCAAGGTTTAACCATTGTGATGAAAAGTATCAAGGTGTAACCATGGTGATGGACAGTACCAAAGTGTCAAATTGCATCAACCTATTGAATAACTGAGAGAAAAAGAAAAGGCTTCCTCATTCACATTGCTAAAGTCTTGTCAGTTTGATAATATAATATCTATTCATTAGTCCATAAGTAAATAATATATTTTTCCTTTTTTATCAGACATCACGTGTAAGGATAGCACACAAGTACCATGAAAAAGACCCCTAATTTGCAAACTTCAGAAACAATGCATGGTTATTGCATAACATAGTCACAGACTATACTGCACACATGCTTATTCCCCATAGAATGGTATGATAACGATAAACTTGGACAAATAGATCCATTTTGATCTACAAAACAGAACACTAGCCACTTTTATGGTGTATAAGCTGGTGGTGGTGGTATGTTTGACATAGCTGCTGTATCAGGGTCCTGTGGAAGCGTTCCCTCCATACCATCATAGTCCTCTAACAAACCTTCTGATTGGTTGTCATCATGCACTGGGTATCTTTTCAGACAGTTCATTGCCGTAGCAAATACGCCCATTCCCCCTGCAGCAGCGATCAAATAAAAGGCTACGTCAAATGTAACCACCACTCTACTTCCTGTGTGGAGTTTGCTGATCTTTTGTAGTCCATACACCTCTGAGGTCAGCCAGTAGCAGAACAAGTTGACAATCACACAAAGGATTACTGCAAAAGAAAAATGTGGAAAATATAAAGCATTGTAAAAATTAATTCACTATAATTACATGTATGTCATAATTTGTCTTTCTATGACAAAACGTGGCTGACACTAATAGTTTTTTGGGTTTTTTTTGTTTTGTTTTTTCTTCTTTACGCCACTCTTAACAATCTTTCAGTCATATGATGGCAGCAAGCAAGGAATCTTTCACTTACATGTACATGAAAACTTCACTAGTACTGATGACAAATTTGACCTAATGCTTGGCACTGATAGTCATTGAGGATTCTTTAGAGAGCCGACAATGACTATGACTGTCGTATGGTATGGTATTGTTGTTTAACATCCCACTCAAGAATATTTCACTCATATGGAGATGTCACCGTGTGCCGGAAAAGGGCTACAAATTTTGCCTACTAGTATGCTCGGCACTGCTGGCCATAGAGCAGGGAGGGTTCTTTAACGTGCCAACAACCGCAGAGTGGTGCTACGTGGCTCAAACCCGGATCTTTCCATACGCAATCGAACACGCTAACGAATCAGCCACGGAGGCCCAGTGATTGTGGCATAGGACCTCAGATTTTACTGTCTCAATCTGAGAACTGGGGAGGCCAAAAGTAGTATGGCAGGGATTCAAACCTGCTAATCACTGAGCCACAATGACCCTCTCCCACCCTTACATTAGTGACGATTAATCCAGGGCTAGACATGAGTCCATTAAAGAAAATTTCACTCATTTGGCTGATTTGTATACTGCACTGAATAATGGTGAAGGGCTTCAAATTTAGGTCTATTCTCTGCACTCAAGTACATACATGTAGAGCACTGTGGAATGGAATCGTCAATACGTTGACACCTACTGTGATAAACAGCCTCAGTTTCTAGTATCTCATCCGATGGACAGGAAATGCTACCTGCCATGTTGGATACGTTCTATGTTGATAATTTTCAAAGCTTAGATTTTAAGCTGAGGCCTGACAAAAACTCTGGTCACTCAGCTAATGCAGCTGTTGCTAGGCCCATTATGATACCTGTAAAAATTAAAATCTAATTTGATAAGACAACCTACCTGATATAATGCTCAAGATAGCATTCCGATGTAAGATTTTGAGTGACCGCTGTGTTGGTCCAACAAGATCCAGTATGAAAGCAACTAAAGTACAAATCATGGCAATGAAGGTGAAAGCGATTATTGTCTTCATAAGTATCACAGCCTTGTATGTAACACAGTTGTCCAGTGCTGCAAAACAGAAAAAATTAGATGAGAAATACAAAAAGTCAGTAATCAGATTACAGTCTGTAACTTAATGTGCCACAAGCACTTTGTTTGACACATACAGTTCTGATGTTTAGAATGACGTCACGATGAGATCGAATCTTTTCAGTCTTCTTATGCCTTTCAAATAGAATTTTACATGAAACCGATTTAAAAAAAAAAATTTCTATTAAGTTCGTCAGGTCAAAACTTGCTTTCACAAGTGAATTTCCTACATGTACATGTATGTACCTGTACTTGTCCACTTAGCAAGTCTTTTGTGTAAGCACAAATGTTCAAATATACTTCGAACCCACAACCTCAACCCAGAACATAAATTAAATTGCCTTTATCATTACACGGTACAATATCATTACATAGTACAAGTTGTGATCCCTTTATTGGCTTTAAAACACTGCTTGTCTGTGAACAATTAAAAAGCAACAGTTCACTAGTCTGAGTGTCCAACTTGCAGAGTAGAAAATGTTTGTTCATTGTTCATAGCCATCAAACCTCATTCTGCATGCTGTTCTTGTTAAAAGCCTTAAACAAGAATCAAAATTCTGTCAGTCACACATACATGTACAAGTATTTAGATGTCAGTGAAGTGCTTCAAATGTTAGCCTACCCAATGCCCAGCACCTGAATGGATTGCTGAGCAGTAGGCCTAAGGGATCTTTAACATGCCAATATCTATTGTGACATAGGACCTTGGATTTTTCAGTTTCATTCTGAGGACAAGAAAAATTGAACCACTCCCACCCATCCCCCATCCCCAACCTACTGAGGCTCAAAGCCATAGCTTCACTGTCCAGATATACATATGTTACTGTGGAAACAATTCTCAAAATTCTGTATTTGATAAAAAGTGCCTTTTAGAATTACTGCAATTGATAATGAAACGATGGAGTTTCTGTGTCCTTTATTCTAGAATGTTAGAATGTCTTTCAGTTGAGACAGTAAAAACAGGTCCTTTGGCACAAGGGTTCGGCATGTTAAAGAACCCTCCCTACTCTACGGCCAGTGCTGTACATAGGCAGAATTTGTTGCCCTTCACACGCATGCAGTGACTTCTCCATTGAATTTGAAGTGAATGATTCTGGAGTGGGATGTTTAACAATAGGCCCTATTACTACCTGTACCAACCAATCAAATTTTTATTTTAACATGGTGAGATTACATCATTTTCACTTTTCTTACCATCAAATGGATCAGGACCGTACTTATATACATAATGTTTCCCCTCCTTGGCGTTGCTACTTGGACAATTAATTACAGTGTTGTCAACAAATTTCCCAGGATAGAAGAACAAATAAGTTCCAAGGTGGTCCAGTGCCTTACAATTCACGCGACGACAACCCCCTCCTTTAACCGATATCCATCGGGGTTCTGCGAGTGAGGTGCACATTATCACGATGGCAGCCATATTACATAATGCAGACCAAATGTTCTTTTCCTTATATTTTTGTCTGGATCTGTGACGGTGATGGCGACAGGAGTTACGTGATCTATGGCGACTTCTGGATCTACTCCCAGAATGAGATGAGCGACTCCGCCTAGAACTGGAGTCTCTAGACCTACTGGACCCTGGCATTGTGTAGTATCACGGCTATTATGTCTAGGGGAACTTCAATTATTCAATTAGTAATAATCCAATTATCATTAACAGCCGAGATACTTCCTCCTCCAGCCAGCGGATGTTTATGTCTTTTGAATTATAAAAACACAAACCGAAAGCGGATTCCGGAATGTTATCTTATTTTTAAATGTTTTATTTTATTTATCTAGTTTTCTCTGAGCATACTTTTTATTTACCATTATAAGATTTTAGATTCTTTAAGTATCTAACTTATTTTAGTTCATATGGTAAGACAGAATTCGCCCCAAATGTAATTAAACTGAGGAGAGCTTTGTCCCATCAGTAGCCTACTTTACCACCCAGGTCAAGTCTGTTGTAACCTACTCGGATTCATGATTCTCGTATTAAAAATCGACGAAAATATGACCATGTCGATATAACTAAAAAAAAGTCAACTTTATTTCATATATTGATATAAGGAAAATATTTCCATTCGGGATATTTATTATTAATATCCCGAATGGCAATATATTCCTCGCATGAAAGTTTTCCTTTTTTAAAATTTACAGTAGTATTCTCTTTATTTTTTCAAAAAAATTCTCCAAAGTGGTCACTTAAAACAACTACATGAAGTTATTCATGTTCTTGTTTAAAAAGTTAATCGGTCAATCATCGAACCATACGACTCATAGGCTTAAGCGTAGGATCGACGTCGGGTAGGTGTTTTAATGATTTTTAGCAAATGTCAGTTAAATTTTCAGATATTATGGAAAATGACGTTGTTCGGGATTCGAATCCAGACCTTCCGTTTACCGTGCAGACGCTCTGCTGACTATAAAATCGTATTCGAATCCAGAACTAAGAATTACCATGTGTAACCGGCTACATAAACTGAAAATGTGAACGAGTCTTCATTAGCCTACAAGTGCATGCTGTGTTCGAATATTCGATTTTATTTGCGAGGTTTAAACTTCAGTTCGCGAAAATTTGCACTTGACACTCATCGGTTTGTATATTGATATATGGATGCCCGTAATGAAGTCCCTCTGCATACATCCCATGGGAATATAGTCTCGTAATCTCATTTCGGGGGGGGGGTCGGGGCTGTAAGCCTACTAGGTATCGGGCAAACATTTCGCTTAAATAAGATTTACGGATTTAGACTATCGAACCAGAGACATACATAACTCTTGAATAAAGGTTAGCTTGGAACAGAGACATGAGTCTCCCCTATAAGTTATCAAAAAAAATTACCCATAGAAATATTCGAAGTTGGCAAGTCTGATACCTGTCAGTGGCGGATACAAGGGGGCGCACTCGGCGCCCCCCCCCCCCTAAAATTTTTCAAAATATACTTTTTTCGTTATATTTGTTTAAATGTCAGAAAATTAATAACAAATTTCCAAAATTTTTCATGCCTTGCTCCGCTCGGCGAGGACAGTCTAGTTACATTGATTCAATTTTATATTCACGATGTGCCAAAAAAAGGCATTAACAAAATTTAAAAAGTATAATTTTATGTCACCACCTCAATTCTCAATTTTGAAAATCTTCTAAATTTGACAAGGCCACAACTGAAATGTGCTTATTATATCATCGATATTATTTACGACTATACAACTCTAGGTCATTAAAACTGCAGATACATGTATTGTAGTTTAAAATTACATATTTTTGTTGTAATCTGAGAGGGTTTACCCAGTCCTTCCCCTTCCAGTTCCGCTACCCCAATCTAAAAGAGCTTCCGACGCGCCTGTATTTGTTAAAAGAATCATGATAATCTATACTGTAAGATCCATATTGGCTATTATGAAAAAAACACACGTTCATAAA
>JACSZP010032572.1:0-26988 GCA_016161895.1 Pinna nobilis
TGAAACAATTTAAGGTAAAATCAATCCACTTGTATCATTAAAATAATATTCAGACCGTGATACGAATAGGTCGAATAAGATATCCATAATATATCTTCTTTCTCTCTGAAAGGATACGCAATATGAGATTGACTGACTGGCCGTCAGAGAGAGAGAGAGAGAGAGAGAGAGAGAGAGAGAGAGAGAGTTTGATAGATAGTTTGATTTCCGGATTAAGTGCATGTAAAAAAATGAACATTGACATTGTGGTATAACATGAACATGACATATATCGTACATACATTGTATACGATGAGAAGCTCAATCTGCATGATGCTATTAAGTATGTTTGTTTCTCCCCTTTTCTGGACGATAGCATTTTCAATTTCCATGACATCAGTTGACGGGTAAAATTCAGTCTTGAAGAAAGAGAACAAATGCATTTACAAGAAACAATGCTAATTCCAAGAATTTTACAACTCATATGTCTTATCATATGTATTTAAAAATGAATTATAATACATATTAAAACTGCTGGTAAAGGGCTCCAAATTTTGATATGCCTACAAGGACACTAGACCTCTGCTTTTAATGTCACTTCGAAGAACAGGCAAAGCTTGCAGAGACCCGAGCCCCTTTTTACAAAGGTGTGTGTATTATAACGTAGTTACATGGCTTAGTAATTGTTAGAAATCAGTTTCATTTCCATAAGATATAGAAAAAATGTTTTATAACATAAGTTTCACCGCCTAATTGTTTGAGCCGTTATCATCACGAACTCAGTTTTTAAAGATAATTTATCTATGACATTGCCATCGATTCCAATGAAGGAAATTACACATTTAAAACAAGATCGAGGATCGTTCAACTAATCTCAGACGAAATCCTTATTCAACTGCGGGATATTATTCAAAACATATGCGCCATTCTTCTTCTTATGTTTATGTTAATGTTGATGTTCCTGAGCAGAATACTGTCATTATCATTTTAAATGTTTATCGATAAAAAATCTATTTCACAAAAAGTATATTTTATATACAAAAACCATTATAAAGTGGCAAAATTAAAGCATTACCGTTTCATCTGAATCTTTTTCAAACAGAACAATATTTGATATCTCATGCTCCTCTACCAGTTGCCAGAAGTCCAACACTGTGTCCTCCATAGGCCTCTGAGTCACAATGTATCCATTACGTTTTGTGTGCGTCTACAAGAATAACATGGCAAAATAAACACGTAATGCCCATAGAACATGGAAATAAAAATTATCAGCTGAAAATGTTTATAGACGCAACTAATAAAATTCGAAATGGTTGTGTGAATATGAATTCCATAAATGGATGGCAGCTTTGAAATTATAGTTTTACTCTGTCTTAAAAAGGCAATAATTTCACCTTTTTGTTATAAATCGGAATTCTATCATGTATTTTATTCAAAGTTTATTGCGTTCTCAAGAATGTCCTACTGGAGAGTTGTAAATACAAAACCAGAGGAAAACATTCTTGATATGAAAAAGAAAGAACCAAGCGTATTAAGACCATAACTTACAGGTAGGATTATAGCATTAATGTAGTCTGTTCTTCCATGCCCAGCTGGGCTCAGATATGGCCGGTACTTGTCCGCTGAAAGAATTACAGAGTTACCGAAAAAAAAGAAATATGTATTGTATATTCATTTTGCTACTAGTCATCAAGAAGAAAATTCCTTTCTTATTATTACAAGTTACTTTGGAAAAACCTTGGTATTGTAATTGTATGTAACGTAGAAAAAATGGTTTTGAAGACTCAAGAACATCCAAAACTAATTGTCCGTCTGACCCCTCCAAAAACGCGAAGGCTCACCAATTTGTCCTTTATTGCATAACATAGAAACTACATTTACTCATTTGTTTATCCCCTTAAAATGGACCCTCATAAATGATAAAAGTCAACAAAAATAACATGGTATAGAAACCAACTTCGGTCATTCGCGAAACGAACTTAAAGACTATAGATGACCAGGAATTAAATAAGCTTTCTTGCAGTTATGCTCCATTGTGTGTTCAAGATTAGAAAAAAAGATTTATGTCATCGCATTTATACAATAAACCAAGAAGGTAGTCACCCTTATTATGATTTTATAGGACTTGTTCGGGTGTCCGAGTAGCAAAGTGATTAGCACACTTGCTTCTCATCGATGCGACCAAGGTTTGATTTATGGATCTGCCTAGGTAGTATGTTAGATGGTGTGTTGATCGCCAACATGAACACGTGGGCTTTATTTGGGTACTCTGGATTCTTCCAATAGCAAGGACCCCCGCATGCCAACGCCAGGGCCAATGAGAAACATTCATATAAGTTGCCATGACTTGTTTGTTGTTCGTTGTCACTGAATAAAGAATTAATCGAATGGGTGAAATTGAAGATACAAAGGGGCAACTAATAGAATAGGTCAACGACGGACAAAATCGTGGCCAAAACAAAGGAGACAAAATTACACAGAAATACAAAAATACACTTATTACTAAAAATAATGTAACATTAACCCCCAAAAACCGGGGGTGAGTTCATGGAACGGTAAGCAAATCCTGATCCACGCGTGGCACCCATCGTGTCACACATTTTCGAATATATTTCACAATCGATGATGGTCATAAACGAGAAAAGAGGGGATCGGGACTAGGTATGCGACATTCGTTATATTTTACAAACATTTATGCCCAAGGAATCAATCCGAAGTCTGGAACAACACATAACGTGTTCCACTTTGCTGTACTTACGTGCTACTATGCTGTCATTTCTGTTCTTTTTCTTATTTGCATTAGAAATTGCAGTTTTGCAGTCATGGGGATCATGTGGTTTTTTGAATGACCTAAGAGACTGAAAATTGAAATTACGAAAATAATTAATAAACAAATAAGAAATATGCATCGGAATAGATATCAGATAATAAGTTAGCAATTGTCCTTAGATTTTTGAAAAATGAACCACTGAACAATATTAATTAACAGAACCGAACCTATGAAAATGAACCTATACGTTGGGGTGTCATGGGATGCCAGCGTCTCATTTGCTTGTCATATCAGCCTTTATTCCACAAACAGATTCAAAGTTGCTTATAAGTTTTTTTAGAATCCGACTACATTCGGATCCTATCTGAACATGTTACAACATTCATTTGTTATACTTAGCATATTTAAGAAAGGACTTCATTTGCACATTTTGTTCAATAGCTATCTATACACTAGCTTCAAATACCAAAATTACTTTAATTTTAGTAATGCTCTATTCGAAATTAAAATCCTAATGACTGTGCACATCCTATATTAATTGGTATATTAAGGTTTCAGTTCATTTTCTTGTAGAATTATTCGATTGTGCCATGTAGGTGATAATTGATAAATGAATAATGTGTTAACAGTTAGACGTACATCATACTCTTGCTTCAGTTTCTTCTGATTGGTTGGCCTAGGGTCTTTCAGGCTTTTCCGACATTCAGAGGGAAATTTATCCATCGGTATCATTGTTTCATGTAATTCCAAGGCCTCAGCAAGTGCCTGGTGAAGAACGATATACTGTTGCTAAAATGGATGAACCAAAATAAATAATATTAAAAACAATTTTAGATAGTACTTTCCGACGTAACGAGATGAAATACACAACAGCAAAAAACTAATAATTCATAATCTGAATTGTTGAATATTGTTGTGTGCAAGATTGTATTTTTCTATACATCCAACACTTGAATTTTTTTTAATTTCCCATGGATGCAGTCTTGGATTAATTTGATACAAGAACGACACATTTTTTGTTCATTCATACGAAATCCTTTAAAGATTGCAAATAATGTGTTTGTTCTTGGTACGTCAGTCTCTGAGGCGTTTCTTCATGAACATACCCGTTAATTACAATAGAAGCCTGGGCACGAGCGGCAAAAGGCAATTTAATCTCTCAGAAAAAGATAGTCTTTCTGAATGTTTGCATAATTTAAGAATTAGTTTTTTAAAGAAAAATATTATGATTCACCGTAGGTACACTAACATCTACGTTTATCTACGATGATTAAAGCATAGTGTAAACGTACATCAGTCTGGACCATGTTCATTCGGTCTTTTCTCATTTTCTCGACGTAATTTTTCACATTGACCTGCCCAGTCTCCCGTCCTTGTTTAAGAAGTGCATCCAGTCCAATATATGTTCCTGTTCGGCCTACACCAGCACTGAAATTACGTTATAATATGTCAAAATAAAATGATCCATTAATATATGAATGTTCGTTCTTTAATATCATGGATATTACGTTCCACAATGTTACAAAGACAATATTGTAGATATCACTCAATGTTGTTTTTTTAATAAGCACAGTAGTACACACGATTCATTACTAAAATGAAAGGTTATGGGCCGGATAACTTTGTTTCTTTGGTTATTCCCCAAAAGCTTAATTCCAGGTTTTGGGAAAAATCCACGAAAGATAACCAATTAAAATTTATGAAAACCTTCGAGTGCTTAACCATTCTATTGGATAAATTAATCTATAATTCACGTGAATATACGTAATCCACCAACCTGCAGTGCACAATGACTGGACCATTTGAAGTTCCATTTGCGTTGACCACGCGTTTGTGGAACAAAACAAGCAATAATGGATCCGGGGTACCATGGTCAGGCCACGTCGTGAAGTGAAAGTGCCAAACATGCCTCTGCTCTTTGGACTAAAAATTTTAACAATTTTAAACTTTGTTTCAAAATATTAAATATCCTTTAATTTGTGTGAAACTGTATATTATTCCATCTTTCGTCCTAGATGATAAAAATAAAAATAAACTTTATAGGTCAAAATAGGGAAAACAACAGGTATACTTTCAAGATACGTTTTGTGCATGAAATTATATGAAATCTTATTTCAATTTCAAATCTTCTGTAAATGTTTATACTTTGTTTTTACTTATCTTTAATTCAATCCCTTACATATGTATGCATAATGCAAATCAAAAGTCCCTAACTTGAAAACATTAACATTGTTTTAACATATGTTGCCGTGCACTTTAAATCTATGCTGACAAAGTCGGTGTTTCATGTTTTTATTCTGTTAAGATGAAACATGAGTCCACTTGCGTCTCAGAAGAGTTTTACAATATATCTTTTTGAAACGCCCAGATATGAAAAAAGAGAATGATCTTTGAATTTCCTTACTGTAATTTAAAACAAATCCAATAAAAATAATATTTTAAGCAACATAATCTTTGATACCTTTTTGTTGTGTATTCTCAGATTTCGGACTACGTAATAGGAAAATACCCGCTCGTCCAGACAACTTATTTCAAATATGTCGTGCCGCTCAGGTTTGTTTGGATCTGGCCAGTATTTATCACACTCAGTCTGAAAGAAAGATTAAAGTTCGTCAGAAAATATCTAGATGACAATAAATCATATGAAGGAATATGGATATCCCATATAACAATTACAAATCATGAAAATTCATAAAACATAACTATTAATTCATATATAATACATATAATATATGAGTGGCTGATACGAAAAGGGTTACTCTATAAACTTCAAAAGGTCTACGGTTGCTAGTTCGAAGATAGCAAAATACTGCGTCTATGCATTGTTCCTTTCCTACATGACCTATATGTACTTGTCAGATTTTAAGCTACCACGCTTCATTAAAATACCCCTATACCACATTCCGATATAAAGCGATAAACGCAATAAAAATGCAATTCAAACCCTATTTATCTAAAACTTTATGCTTATTGACAAATACATTTACTTATGTTAAAGTTAATAGTATTAAGTAGCAGTCCGTGTAAAAATCAGACAAAATTGAGAAAAAGTGATACAAACTATGTTACAAATTGAAACCTAGGTGGTATTTTCTGAAAGACCTCCTTTAAAAAACGTGATCTTGAAAATTTTAGCCATCACAATGGTTGGATTTTATTTCTAGGGGCAGTTTTATCAAGACATTGATCATTAAAATCCCCATAGGCACAATGTTAATTTCTTCAACTTTGAGGCTAATTTAAAAAAATATTATCAACCTTTCTTATGACAACTGCCAGTATTTTTAAAAAGAAAATGTTTTCAGTCCTTCTGTGATTTAATATGGGACTTTTTTGTTGTTTCAGGTAAATAATCACTATTTTAAAATGCCCAATAACCACAACCAGTTAGCTTCGTTTCTCTGTTGGAAACCACATTTAACAGTAAATCATGGGAGAGGACAAATTCTGCTTATCAGCATAATTGGCTATCTTGCTGTTTTTCACCCGTTTATGACTGTGTTCATTAATCATACGGAAACTTCATAAAATGCTGATGGAGGGCTTCAAATTTTGGACTATGCTCGACACTTTGAGCCATTGAGAAGTGAGGGTTTTCTTTATCATGCCACTGTGATGTGGGCCTTTCATCACATGCTCTCTAATGAGTAGTGCCAATCTACAAATGTGCAGTCATGGGACACAATTATTCGTCACCTTTGGTATTTTCTTCTTTGCTTACATAAAACCAATGATTCTGAAATGCTTGTAAAATCCATAGATCATACCAGACTTTGATAACTATGTACAAATTTACAGCAGGGTTATTTCTTATTTATGAAACATATTCATTTTTGAACTATCATGTTAAGCTATAGAAATGGCCTTTTTTCACACAGATCAATTTTGTATATTCCGCAAATGTTCTTCAAGTCTTATGAAACAAATCAAAATTTTCCTTTTATAGTTGTATCCCCCTCAAAATAATCATTTGCTCGGAGTAAGCAAAGAGTAGGCCTATATTATATATATGGCTACCAAGTAGGCCTATATCTAAATTTCAAAAAGTATAAGATTAAGAATATGAATTACATTTCCTACATGAAGAAATGATAAACACAAAATTTTGCTCAAGTTCCAGGATTTTATAGGCTATTAAAATTGTTGGTTTTATATATAAAAAGAAGAAAATAATGTAAGTGACAAATATTCATGTCCCATAACTGTACCTCGGAAGTCCTCGACATACATGGAGATCTTTTTTTCAATCAAAAGTCTTCCCTGAATTACATTTTCAAATTTCTAATTAGAATTCCAAATGAAAATATTAATTTTCAGTTTATTATTGCATCATCGAAAGTCATATAAAGATTTACTCCACCACCACCATCCCCCCCCCTTAAATGTTCATGTATATGGCACTAACATTCACAAGCTTATGTGTTTGGAAGTAAAAGTAGATGCCAGATGAATATACTGTTGGAGAAATAGGTTGTCGGAGAAAAGGGCCCTAAACATAGACCTTAAGTGGAAAATTAAGATTTGAGACTTAGGGTAGGCTAGCACTACAAATTGATATATACTTTATGCGCATTGGAATATCAGAAACAAGACATTCGAACAAAAAATTAATATTGTGGCCTATTGAAACTAATTAGAGGTACTGACACTATGATTTTTCCAGAGGACTGATTGATATATTATTATTTTTTTTTGCTATAAAATAAATAGGGCCTACATTGTTGTATAAACTACCATGACTACAGGTTTCTGTCCATATTTCTTTCTCTTTTTTTTAGAGTTTGTAGCTTTTGGATTAATCATTTGGCAAAACCAAACATTAAACTGTTAGGAATGAGGGTACAATGTGTAAATAAGAATTTTGACAGTTTTTATGCCACTGACAATTTATCAGGGGTCATATTGAACAACCCAAGTCCATTTGTTTGTCCGTCCATTCGAAGGAGTATAAATACATGGTTTGTCTTGGTAACTCCTTTAACAGTTTTAAAGCTCTAATATTTTGCATTATGTTTTAAAATGTACTGCAGATATGCATAATCTGTTTCCATGTGCATGCCCCTAGGAATTATTTTTTTTTATGTCGTAGCTATACAATGGCCGGGGTCATATGACCATTCCGTCTGCTCTAATATCTTGTCTTCTCAACTCCTCTTAAACCCTCTGGGGGATTTCAATGAAACTTAGTATGGCTAATTATCACACCATGGAGATTGGCAGGTGGGAAGGGAACAGCTATTCAGGTTTCACTATACAGTTAATAGAAAGTGGCCCCTTTCTCAGAGATATATAGCTAATACGCTTGAATTTAATTTAAGTGGAGTGATAATTGATGTGCATAACTATGAGAGAGTTAAAATATGATTCAAAATGCTGAATTTCAGTAGAATTTGAAAACAATAGACATTACAGACATGGGAATGTACATATTTGGTTAGTGATATAGTGCAACAGTATTACATGTAAGTAAAGTGGCAGGGGGACTACCCATTTTCAATGAACTGTCATGACGGTACAGTAAGGACATGATTATTTGATATCAGTCATTCAGTGAGAATTTGCAAAAAAATTAAACTAGAGATACCCTTTCTTTTTTTGAACAGATAAATCAGTAGTACATTACTAGATATCCTTTCAGATGAGCCCTAGCTTATGAATGGATCAACTCATGTATGTTCAGGCTGGACTTTTGACTGTTGACAATTTAACATAGGATTCAAGGGGAGCATGCGACTGTGTAGTGAGACCTCCAAGCAATATTGCCCGCAACCCTTGATACAAGCCAATGTAAAATTTAAAATTAAACATCTAAGGGGGAACTTTTTAGTGCATTTAGCATATGCTAGGAGGGGATTGAAAAATATCAGTTTAACCTAGTCCAACCTATGATGCCATGGCTAGTCTCACTCATGTTTTTATGGTGAATTCAGAACAAATGTGCAAAAATTCACTTAGTTTACGTTATTTTAATCATTATTTTAAAATTTTATGCAGTTTTACCAACTGGAACCCTAAATTTTTGGATGAACACAATGCTTACATGTAAAACACGTACAGATACAGATAATGTAAATCAGCAAAGTCAAAAATGCTTAAATGATTTTGTGATATAGTGCAGCAGTACAAAGTAAAGTGGCAGGGGAATCACATGATTTGTCAGACTAAATCGGACCTTCAGTTTTAGATTTCAATATTTTGTAGGATGATTACACACATGATCAAGGTGTTTAAGTCCAAAGATGGGGCATTGAGTCTATACAATTCATATCCAGCTTGTTATTTTCTTAAATATGTGCTTCAATTATGCAATAATCATAAAAAACAAATACATTCAAAAAACAATGAACAAGTTTCAAAGGTAACAAGAATAGAATATGAAATATTGTTTGTCATTATCAAATTCAAAGATCTTAACGGATAAATGTCATCTGTTTTTGAAAAAAGGAGGGGAGCAGGGCTACAGTTGCATGTAGACACAGAGCTACAATATATATCTTCACTTTTTTGTTCATTTTCTGAAACAGTAAAAATCACAGGTTCAGTGTCCTAGTTAATCTCTGTAAATTAATGAACTCTTACTGAACAATGGCCCAAAGTGCTAACCATAGGCCAGATTTTAAAAAGTGACCTTTGCTGTCATTTCTTTCTTTCAATCCCATAACACCATGTAACATGTCATAGTGACTTTCACTTAAAAACTGAATAGTATGCCTTAACGTGAGAAAATGTGCATTTATCGGAAGGTTGATAAGGCAAGCATCATTGATTAATAATGAAATGTGTATTTATCGGTAAATATTTTTTTATGCAATGTTTAAATGTTATTGAGATAGTGTGTCGTCAAGTTATGATTAATACTAAAACAAAATTACTTTCATTGCTACTTTTTCAAATTGAGGTATATTAAGTTGGGTATGAACAAGGTTGTTAAGGCATACATCATTGGTTTCTAAGGAAACTGCATATATAATATTTTTTTCTAACATATCTAAATGCTAAATGAAATTGTGTGTGGTCAAGTAAGGATTTATAACAAAACAAAATTACCTTCATTGCTACTTTTTCAAATTTAGTCATACTGAGTCAGATATGAATTTGGTTGTCTAGCAAGGTTGCTAAGGCTTAAATCATTGGTTACTAAGGAAATTGTGTATATCAGTGATTTTTTCTATCATTTTTCAATGTTAAATGAGATTGTGTGTGGTCAAGTAAGGATTTATAACAAAACAAAATTACATTCATTGCTACTTTTTCAAAGTTAGTCATACTTGGTCGGTTATGAATTTGGTTGCCTAGCAAGGTTGCTAAGGCTTAAATAATTGGCTACTAAGGAAATGTTGTATTTTAATATTTTTTTCTAACATATCTAAATGTTAACTGATATTGTGTGTGGTCAAGTAATGATTATAACAAAACAATTCCTTTCATTGCTAGATTTTCAAATTTAGTCATACTAAGTTGGGTATGAATTTGGTTGCCTAGCAAGGTTGCTAAGGCATAAATCATTGGTTTCTAAGGAAACTATGTATTTTTATGTTTTTTTCTAACATATCTAAATGTTAGATGAGATTTTTTGTGGTAAAGTAAGAATATATATCAAAACAAAACTGTTTTCATTGCTACTTTCTCAAGTTTAGTCATACTGATTGGGGTTTGAATTTGGTTGCCTAGCAACCAAATCCACAAAAATCCCACGTAAATAAAATCATAGGTTGAAGTATTAGATGTTGCTCTCCAATATGATAATCATGATTAGTCAATATAAATTTGATAATTTTTTTTATTGACACTTCAAAGATGTAGATTTCATTACGAATTTAAAAAAAAATCGGAAAATATCTTATTCTAATTTAAAAAATGTGAAATTTAACTTAATATATAAATAATTTTTCTATAGTTTCCTTAAAGAAGAATGTTGAAACCTACCAATCATAACAGAAAATTTATCGAAAATTCAAAAGTAATAAGTGATAAAATTGCTAGAACTTAGTTATTTTTCAGTCTTTCAAAATTAATTTTGACCCTTGTTGCTAAGGAACATGAAAATGGTGTATTTCCTTAGCAACCATAGGAAATAATTTATATTCTTAATACAAATGGTCAAATACATCTGTGACATATCTGACAATCTGAAATTTTGAATGTATCACCTTTTGTCCGATTTTCACACTGACTGCTACTTAATTGCATTTCTGTGTTACATATACCATGTTATTAATCGTCCATAAATTATATTTAAACATAAAGTAAGTCATACATGTAATATCGGAAGAGTGTTAGAAAGCCACCATAAATGTACAATGAATTGAAACCCTGACTAAACGCAAATTTGACATTTTTGCCTAACGATTCAATGGAAACACTAGAACTAAAATAGCCGAACCAGTGATAACTTTGAAAGACCTTTCATCAAAAAAATTCTAAGTTACTGTTATTTTTTTTTAAGTAAATACACAGCATTACGTTGCATATTTGCAAACAATGTATACATAAGCGATACCTTATTAACTTCTTTCAAATTCGTCAACATCACAATTTTGTCCACTTTCTTTCCCCATGCCATTTTCCAAAAATCAGCGATTGTGTTAGTCAGAGGACCTAAAGTATAAATATGAATGTTGGCCGATCATTTTTAGTTCGAGTCAAAGTGTCCTACATGAGAACATTATCAAGTATAAGAGCGTGAAATATCGTTGAGATACTAAGACATTTTGAAATATTTGTGAGTATTTCTTACGGAGGAATATGAACATTACAAATGATAAATGAATAATACCTTGAGTTGCAATGTACTTCTGTGGATCTCTTGTGTCCTAAAATTAAAAAAGGTACTTCAGTTAGAGATCAATAAATAAGAAAACGTAATGCATGTGTTTTTCTTTTTGAAAATATTGGACATTTCCAGCTCGATTGAGTCCTCTTTTTCGGACTCTTTTGTTCACAGGTAAACTGTTCTGATTAATGGGGCGTCACGATTACTGAATAGGACCCACCATTAACAAAAGTTTATGAAACCATGTTTTATACCGCTTGTTTTATGGTATTAAAATTCCCAGCCACGAAGTTCAAGTTCCAATTTTCTAAAAGATAATTTTTATAGAGATGCAATAATTATTTCTGCTTATTATAAAGATATATTTATACATAGTGTTAATAAAAAATATTCTTACGTGTATGTAGCTTGCATTAATGTAATCCGACTTTTGTCCTTGTGTATCCAGGATAACACGCGAATGGTCGTCTGATGTAAGGAAAGGATAAAATATATGATACATATACATGTACCGTGTATCATGATTAATAAACATGAATTTGAGAAAATGTCACCTCTTGTAATTACGACATTTTATAAACAATTCTTTTCTATAATTAACAAATAGCCTTGGTAAAAGGAAAAACAACAAGATTTGTTCTGAAAATCCTTTTTATCAATAGCTCACTATTCATAGATATATTTGATGATTAATTCCTATTCTATCATTCGTTACTTATTAAAAGTTCCGGAAATTCAATAGAGTCGTATCAATGCTAAAAGTAATGTATAAAGTATTGATAAAGAAGGAAATTGGCATACAATTCTATAACAAATGTAATAAATGTACAAGTGATGGATACTCACAGGGGAAGATAGCCTTAAATCTGTTTCTCGCTACGTTTAGCGGTTTTTTAGCTTCATCATGTGGATAAATTGCTCCATATGGAATGTCCTTGAGAAAATTAGATAATGAATCTGCGTGACTTTTTAGTTCGTACATGCACTCATTTCTTTACATGAAATAAACTCTGTGTGTGTGTGTGTGTGTGTGTGTGTGTGTGTGTGTGTGTGTGTGTGTGTGTAAATCCCGATGCTTCAAGTGTATTTACTTTTTTTAATTGACAAGTTTTACCGATAGGAATTGTGCTAATCTTGTATTTCATCTCTAATGTCCTATGCCTTAGACACTGGTGTGGTGTATGTTTGACTTATGTGTTGACATTTTCTTTGTAGCATGACTGAAGAACAGACCCGTTATATACTTTTTAACCAATGTTGATAACTTTATCCTAACGCAGTGAGAGATTAAAATTTCCAAAATCGCCCTTTAACACAAGACCTATGTTTTCCTCTTCTTCAGAACAGATATTATTAGCAACTAAAACACTGAAACACGAGTTCTCGAAACCTGGATAATCGGGCGAGTAGAAGTCCTGTTCACATATACTGGAGTTTTGACAGAAAAGTTAATTCTGAAATAAGAACCGTTATGATCGAAGTGTACTACTTTCAAGGATTAAAATCGTTAATAGAATGCATTTAATTATTCGAATATACCTCTTAAAGTTATAATTTGTAATAATGTCCCCTGTTTCTTGTATGTTCATTACACAGAAAATAATTCTGCAATAATTACCTTATATTCATTCTCCAGTTCTTTTTCTCGATTTTTCATCCTCACATAGTTTCGAAAGGTGTGCACTTTAATACCGTCGGTCTCTTGTCCAACGTTGTTGTATATAACTGTTTCCGTTTTTCCTAGTAGACTATTTCGCGTTGACTCCTGCCTCTGATCATTAATCTCTTCATTTTCTTCATTCAAAGAAACGTGTGAGTCTTCATTTCCAATCTGTGTATTCGTGTAGATATGATCTGTTATTGAAATATTACATCGTTATTACATCATGTACTAAACTCTTATATTTATTGATACTGTGTTTCTAAATAGTTTGTACGGTGTAACGAGATTTCGAGTTTCAAAAAAAGACACAAGGTTAAAACAGGCAAGAATTAAGGGCTTAATAATTTATCATTACACAAGAAATTAAAATTTCACGAGTTTATTTTTGTTTCTGTATTGATAAACGTGTGGACAAGGATTGTATTTTGCCCTTTCGACACATCTGAACCCAATCCCAATATTTGTATCTTTAACGTTGTTTTATAGTATTGTCCCTTTTTGGTTTTACCATACTGTTTTATTACGTTTGATAGACTATTTTGTGTATGCTCTTTGATACATTCATTCGTCCCGTTCACGCAACAGTCTTTCATTAATATGTTTGCGTCCAGATTTAAATGGTGGAGGAACAACGCTTTGGCCTTTCGGCTATGAAGGCTTCTTAATTTCACCAGGATAAATCCTATCCGAAACAACATACCCTTAAATTCTGCGCCTTCCGAACGATATCGCACCTGTGGGTTTTTTCCTGCATTTCTGTAAACAATTGGTTAATAATCATTTATAAATGTTTATATTCACAGATTTATATAAGTTATATCTGATTTAAAAAAGAGCATTTTACATTCGATTGAAGGTGGGTGGTTCACTATTATCAATTTATTGAGTACAAGGGTGTAAAATAATTTAACACAATCCATCTTCTCTTACTGTAAGCGTAACAATTTACACTAGTAGTTATCTTTGCGACTCTCTAATGCAAGCTATACGTGTAGAAAGTTTCACGCGAAATAAGCATCATCCATGCAATGTGATAAATCGAATCAATTCATGTTTTACAACTGAGAATCTGGCATCCAGTATTTGGCTAGTTGGTTGTATAGATGTGTAACGTCCCACCAAAGAATCTTTATGGAGATAATATGAGAGTAATATGGAGACCTCGAAGTTTGCCGGTGAAGGGCCATATATTTTACCAATGCTGGACACTTCTGACCACAAAGAAGGTGGTTTGCTAACGTGATGACGCCTGCTATGACATGGGGCCTCGATTTTGACTGTCTCGTCCGAAAGACTGGGACAACCGAGTATAGCGTGGCTTGGGTTTGAACCAACGACCTCACGATCAAAAGACGTATGCACTAATCACTGGGTCATGGCAGACCCATACCTGACCCAGTAGTACCCAAAATTGCTTAAGAAATTATCAATTGTATATCCTAAGAGAGCTACACTTACAAGAAGTGTTCTGCATTTGCAGTAAGCAATCGTTCATTGCTAATATGTTTGAGCTAATATCTACGGGAATTTTCGAAATCAACTGTTTTGACCAACATTAAAATGGACAAAGGGCTACCTCTTTACATCTTAAAAAATTATCTAGCTTCTAGTATACAATTAGAATTTAGTCCTATTAATCAAGAGTATGAATTTCACAAACAATTCAGAAAATAATATTTGGAATTTACTAGGAACACAAAGTTGAATACTTGGGAAATACATGCATCTAATAATTTTGTCAATGTAATACCATTCTAAATATTTAAACATGACTTTCATACAAAATACTAGAAGAAAACGACAACTGAATACTGAAGCCATTTGTTTTCTTGGTGAATGGTGCTTGTTCATTTCTTTGATCTGGTAAAATCAACCCTTATCAGTTCTGCATTTAAAGGTTATAAAATTAACCCTAGGAGTTAACGGAATATGAATTTAAAAAATACTTCAACTTAACCTTTTCTTCCGATACATCATGATGATTACTGCTATAATGATAAGCGCAATTAAGCCGCCACCTCCGGCTCCTATTGCTGTGTACGTAGTCTGTGACGCATCCTTCTCAGTTACTATAATATAAATATTACATCAATGAACTTATTGCACATGTACATGCATTATTTTTAGTTCTTACGAAGATCAAAGTTAGTTATGAATCATAATTACGATGCTTTGTCATGAAGCTCAATACTAAACTGTAACCTGTAGAATGAAAACTTTCGTAAAAACAGCATGTGTATTCTTACCGCACCTTTTGTAGTCATAGGTACAAGTTTCAATCGGCTTTAATATGTTTCATTATTGATGCTATATAAAAAGGTGCCTCAGAAGGTTTAGGGTTCCGGTGGTTCCAAGAATTTTTTGGTGGTTTCTTGGCATTTGGTGGCCCCCTGAGTCGATTTGACCCCACTTTTTTGGACACCACCAAATTTTTTTTCAAGGTGGTGCCTCAAGGGGTTAGTGGTTCCGGTTTCCATCGGCTTTAATATGTTTCATTATTGATGCTTTATAAAAAGGTGCCTCAGAAGGTTTAGGGTTCCGGTGGTTCCAAGAATTTTTTGGTGGTTTCTTGGCATTTGGTGGCCCCCTGAGTCGATTTGACCCCACTTTTTTGGACACCACCAAATTTTTTTTCAAGGTGGTGCCTCAAGGGGTTAGTGGTTCCGGTTTTCATCGGCTTTAATATGTTTCCATATTGATGCTATATAAAACGGTATCTTCGGCGATAGTAAATGCAATAAACATCTACACATGTTGTGACCAGTGATGAGGGAGAATATATTGCTTATGTTTCTAAAATTATAGAAGCATCCAAAATAAATCTTGTAACTTTAAATTTACACAAAAACAGATGTAGTTATATAATTGCTTGTTGTTGTATTGCTGTTTAAGGTCACTCAAGTATTTTTCACTTATATGAATATGTCAACAGAGCTGATGAGTGGCTACACACTTGGCAATTGAACAGCCATGGTTCTCTGGCGTATCGACAGTTTTTAAGACATGATACCCCAGTTTTCACCACAAGAAAGGTTGGAAAGGACAGCCCTCATCTTAGCGGATTATGGACCCTAGATACGAATATAAGAAGTTAAACACAATACCGCGGTGCCATGACGCCACCCCGTAATACAACTAGCGGTTTAAATATAGGCTAGCAGGTGCATACCGGGGTGTCATGCAATAATCAGAGGTTATTGAACGCATATGAAGGAATAAGCTCACCCAAGGACTACGCAGTACTGCTTACTGTGTATACCCACGGCGGAAATATTCCTCCATATTCAGGCTATTACCTCTTTATTACACCTTTTAATGTCGTTCATCATATTATTCCTTAAAAACTCATCAATTCACTAAATAATATAGATAACCCGTAAATGTCCGCCATATTGGATTACACGAATGACGTCATAATGAAGTAAGCTGGCATTTATAGCTCAATAAATGCCCGTAGACTTGATATAAATAATGAAGAAAACGAAATCAAAAAGTATAATGATGACAGAAGACGTCAAATCCTTAAGCCTAAGTCACAATCTATCATACGTTCTTCTACGTGTGATCTACGGTTATTTTTTATGGAAATCTTGCGACGAACTCATTGGGATTTTGTGCAGTTTCGAGTCCGTAGACTGCCCGTAAGCATGAACTTGGGCTGTTAGACATGTACAACAATCGCTCGGGGTTTTCAAACAAATCTGAAAACGTCTTGAAACCTACGATTACCGTAAGGTGTCCGTAAGATAGTTGTACAATTGGAAGTGTTTGGGGGGAATAAACCTAGTGATAAAGATCCTGAAATGCGCAAGGAGACCTACGTGTCCCTTTCGTCCAACGTACGGTTCCCGAAAGTCTATCGTACTTGCGGCATACAGAGTGATTTGAAATCACACGCGTCAAATATGCGTTGAACGTGAGTTCTATTTTTTTTCAAAATTGCTCAGAGAGCAGAATACACTGGAGCAAAACGATGAGCCAATATATAATTTTTCTGATTATTCACATGGCATAATAGTCGTATTCCTGATCGAGTTTCATTTGAGGAATACGGAGCTATACTTGCGCAGCTTATGAAAATTTTGATTTGATGAATAATCACTGGCGCCAAACCATACATCTTCCATCTGATAATCGTAAGGCGATAGAAGGATAAGCCTAAGTCGCAACCGGCCGTAAGTGCATCTACATGCGGTCTAGGTGCAGATTTTAATGAAAATCTTGCGACACACGTATGAGTACCTTGCGGTTTTTCGAGCCCGTTGACTGCTCGTAAGCACGCACGGGGGCTGTTGGACATGAGCAAAAATCGCTACTGTTTGTTGGGCGAATCTGAAAACGTGCGTGTAACCTACGATTCTCGTAAGGCGTCCGCATAATCCGATTTGAAGTGTTCGTGGGGAAGAAAACCTAGGTGAAAAGATCGCATGGATCTCTCTCCTTGTCTCTTTGTCTAACGTATGGTGCCCGCAAGTCGGTCGTATTTGCCGTATACACAGTAATTTGAACGCACGATGAAAGTGCTTCGAACTTGCGGGAAACGTGCGGCCTATCTACTTCATAATCGCCCAGCGAGTAGAACAAACAGGTGCAACCCTTCATTTCGTTTTCGTAATATGAGACGAACATCAGCATCAGCGAAATATAATGAAGAAATCATCGAGAATATCGCGCAAAGTCGATTAGCCAATTTTACCATGTCTATTCATAATAACAAACTTCACGGTCGTCTTCCTCTCCTGGTTCTAGTTGTAGTTCAATGAGACGGGCTGTAAGTACGCAGGCATTTTGTATAAAAGTTTGATTTGATGAATGATCAAGGCTCCAAACCGTGCATCTTTCGTGCGACAACCGTTGGCAACAGGACAATAGTCTTACAAGTGACTCACGACGCGCACGTTGACCGTACATTGGCTGCAAGACAATTGTAAGGCACAATTACGGTTGCCCCGGGAATCGTACGTTTCTCGCAGAGTGATCCAAAGTCCACACGACTCGCACGTTGCACTTACGGATCTCTTGCGGTCGCTGGTGAGTTATCCACGGTACCTCACTATAAGCTACGGCAGCCACGGCAGCCAAATATCGCAGAACACGCATGATCACCAAACGTACGACCGGTTGTGACTGAGACTTAAGTCAGGCTCCAGAACTGTTGCAACGGAAATTACACCTTTCACGTGGAGTGTTCGCTTCCAAAATCGCCGTGCAGAGACTGCACGACTCACGCATTGCACTTATGGTTCTCGTATGGTCGGTAATGAGTTATCCGGTCAAAACCGATGTAAAGCCTCGGTCACAACCGGCAGTACGTCCATTCTACGGGCTATCTACGGCAAAAAAAAACGCCAACAATCGCGCGAACCTCGCACAGTCTTCTTGCGAAATTTTAGCACGCAGATTGCCCGTAAGCACTTACGATTGATGTTGAGCATGTCCAACAAACTCTTCGAATTCCGATTAACACGCAAGGTCGCAGGTGTGCCATTCTCCCGACGCAAGGGAAACGAAAGCCAGACGTACATGATTTGAATTTACGTAGGAAAAAAAACGATGATCCAAAACGCACGTCTGACCCAAGACTCCCGCAGGTCCCCCGTGTGTTTGGATCATGACGAACGGACTCACTAAGTACGAACAAATTCTATCGCACGGAGAAAGTATGACGCCATTTTTTCTTACTTTTTGCTAAAAAAAAACCGAGCAACCCGAGCGTGTTAGCGTAGTATACCAGCTGTTGCAATTTAATGATTAAATTTGTATTATGGACAAAAGGTTTCATAAATATTTGATATACCTCTGGTACATACGTGAATTCAGGCTCATGACACCACGAGAATGTCTATTATTAAAGTAGGCGCTGTTGAACTTGGTAATGCATATTTTGATAATATCAATTTATTTAGAGCCAGTCAAATCAATCAACTTTGGTTATTTCTGTCTTCAATCGTGAGATATACAACAAAACAACTAATTGATATGAAAGAAATATGAATAGAAACAATAATCAAGGTAAATGATGTGTCCCATTGTGTTTCTAAAAATGGGAATTTCACCCTCTTCGGGTGTTCAGAAGGTATTTAAAGCAAAAACGTTTCTCTTTCACTTTTCTGTATGAAATAAATAGAAGGCAAAGCTAAAGCAAAATATTCACTGAATTAAAATTTCAGATGGGGTTCTTTTTCTGACTTTCACAGACGAAAAACGTCAAATTTACTGTCTTCATGAAATATCTGGCTATAAATTAGGTATATATGCATGTGTTTGAAAAGTATGTTTTGGTTTGAAACACCACCAGTCCTATAACAAAACAAACAAACAGAAACAAAAACCAAAATAAAAAAAAGAAAAAAAAAGAAAATGTAATTGCCCTACCTTGTAATAAGTAAATAAAAGTAGATATTGTAATTTATGTTTGCTCCACTTAACATTTACGAGACTGGTGTGTAGATACAATATATTAGATTATACCCGTTCTATACTTTGAATGCAATTGGAATCGATATTAATATATGCATTTTACTAACTGTATTTTCCTAGTACATGTACTTGCTTTTTCAAATTTGAACTATTTTTGCAACAAGGTAAATGTATCATGGTATATTTTTTGAAAAATCCGTATGCATGTTTGGATATTATTAAAATCAGACATATACCACTTTTATAACGTCATATCTCGCACTGGACGCAGTCCAGAGGTCTATCATATTTGTTTGCAATCCTCATTTATGCTTGAGGGGATCTAGCTTGAATAACGATTTCAAAACCCGTGCGTCCGGTTGTAACCGAGGCTTAAGGGACACGTGACACATCAGACGTGCGTCGTTTCACTTGTCCTTGGAAGGAAAACAATAATCTGAAACACAAGCAGGACGCATAAAGTACGAACAAATTCTACCGCACGGAGAAAGCACGACGTCAATTTTTTCTGACTTTCTGCTGAAAAAGGCCTCGAGCAACCCGAGCTTGTTAGCGTAGTATATCATATAGGATACTGCTGTTGGAATTTAATAATTAAGATATGCCACAATGATAAAATTTGTATAATGGACTTAAGGTTTGGTAAAATATCTGATAGACTTTTGGGATATATGTGACTTCCGGTTTATAGCACCACGGGCATGTCCTTATTAAAGTAGGCGCTGTTGAACTTGATAATGCAATTTAAAAAATATATTTTTTTTAAGTTTTTTAGAGCCAGCCAGCCAAATCAATCAATGTTGGCTATTTCTGTCTTAAATTGTGAGATATACAACAAAACAGTTAACGGATATGAAAGAATTATGGATCGAAACAATAATTTAGGTAAATGATGTCCCATTGTGTTTCTAAAAATTTGGTGAATTTTACTCTTTTAGGTCTTCTTAAGGAATACTTTAAAGCAGAAACTTTATTCTTTGACTTTTCTGTATGATACAGACAGTGGGCAAAGCTAAAGCAAGCAATTCACTGAATTAAAAATTCATGGGATTTCTTTTTCTTACTATTACTTACGAAAAATGTGTAAATTTTATGTTTCTGGATTGACCTCACATTAAATTAACTATCTTAATGAAACGAATGTCTGACTATTAATAAGGTATTATTCATGTATTTGCAAAGTATCATTTGGAGTGAAACAGTCCCCACCTCAGCCTCTAACACCCCCACAAATAAAAAGAACAAAAAATAAATAAAAATAAAACCAAAACAAAAAATAAACAAACAAGGAACAAAGGACATTAGGGCTGCAGTTGCTTGATAGAGATTTATTAAATTGCAGAAAGATCGATCCAGGAAGCTGATCTTTTAATCTTTTGGTGAAGTTGAGCACCTTGCCTTTTCTGAATTTTTAGTGCTCGGCAGGAAACTTTCCATTTTTTCAGAATATTCCATTGCCAATAAAACTGAACCGATTTTCAGGGTTTTTTTTTACCAGGAAGTTTGTGTTTTCATGTTTTTTGGACACTTTAAAGTAGGTCCTACCTAGTAACCAATACATAAAACTAGATATTGTACTTTATGTTTGCTCCACTCTATATTTATGACACTGGTGTGTAGATACAATATAGTAGATTTTAACTCATTCTATACTTAGAATGCAACTGGAGTAGATATTAAAAAAAATGTTTTAACTATTTGTATTATCTCAGCACTTTCTTTTTCAATTTTGAACTATTTTTGCAAAAAAGTATCATAGTGTAATAAAAATAAATCCGTATTTATGTTTGGATTCTATTAAAATCAGACATATACCACTTTTATAACGGCATATCTCGCACTGGTCGCGGGAACCAGAGGTCTATCATATCTATTCGCAATTTTCAGATAAGTTTGATTGGGTTAGTTGGAATATCAGATTCCAAGGAAATACAGCCATTTTTCTGACATAATAAATTTACAGATAAGGCAATAGTACGACCGTTACACCAGTGCGGGCATTGAAAGTGCGAAGGATGCAAGAATATCACACGAACGTCCAACGTCATCGAAAATCATTATTCATTTGCGCGTAGTATGTGCATCTGTAGTACGTATGTCTTATTACTGTCGCACGTCGCTTTTACTACTTCTACAAAGCACATGGGTGCAATGTCTCAAGTCTTGCTGCGAACTTCTTACTTCACGCTTACGAGCAACGCGGGACACTTACGTCGATCTTACTCCCATCTTATGCCTAGTTCTCATCAGCCTTGCGATTTGTTTTATCGTACGATTTGGCGATTCAAGGATGTCGTAGACAATTCGCAACAAACCCAGACAGGTTCGCACAAGTCGTAGACATTGCGAGGCAGCAATACGACTGCCCTGCGAACGACATTAATTGCCCTAAAATCGCAAAGAAAGTGTGCATGTAAACTGTAACATGTATGTTTGTTCCGTTTATGCCCTGCGGCTTTGCGAATTTGTACGGAGGTCTTGTGGCTATCGTACGAACCCCCCACACTTTACGAATTGGTTGCAACTTTTTGTTGGTGCCCAAGACATTTACGTCTCCCACCTACGACAAAAAAAGGCACAGGAGACGCACGATTGAAAACCCCGTACGTCCGGTTGTGACGATGATTTACGCTCAATTACGATAACGATCGCAGTAAAAATGATAACAGAAACGAACGCTCGATCACCAAACACATACTACAATATACATTTATGCCTGCGGCTATATATGGAATAAAAAGTAATGTTACTGTACACTGTGATCGAGAAATAAAAGTTACATTGATATGTGCTTTAGGCAAAGTAAAAATCAATAGTTTCTTTGTTTATACATTTCACCGTAGCTATGAACCTCTGAATAGTCGCACCCCGACTCGCGTCCTTACTGCAGCATGATTGACCGACTCTTACCTTCATCACAATCACTACAAGTACTGACACATTGCCCAGTAAGTACTTTGGTATAGCCTGATTCACATTCGCCCATGCAGGTTCCATTGTGATGACATGCTCCACAATGGTTACACTCCAAATCACATCTATCTCCATACCACCCTGATGCACAATCTAAAAAAGTAGAGCAATTCAAAAGTTTTATAAATCATCGATCATTTTTGCTAAACTTTGATAATTTGTTTTATAAAGTTATGTTTTGTCGATACTAGGGTTAATATCTTTACATATCATAATTACTGACGATAACATACCTTGACAATGTCCTGTTTCGAAATTGCATGTACCTCCTGTACAGTGTGTCGGACAAAGATCCATGCAGACGTTTCCGAAAAAGCCAATTTTGCATCTCGTGCATGTTCCGTTCTCTTGTAAACAAGTTTCATTAAAACAATTAGTCGGGCAAGAAATTGAACAACTTGTGGAATAGAATCCGGGGTCACAAGGACCAAGACAGCGACCTCCCTCATTACAACGTACACCTTGACAGCTACCGCATTCGTTTGGACATCCGGGTAAATGATCATCAATGAAAAAGCCAATCTTACAGCCTTGAATACATTTACCCGTGTTGTTACATGTTCCATTGCCTCCACAGTTTGGACATTGTTGCGAACAATTATTACCAAAGCGTCCGGCAGAACAGGCTAAATAAAGAGAAAAAAGAGCAGGGTACAAAAAGACTCAATTTACTTTTCCTTGTACTAAATAGGCTTTACCTGAAAACAACACATCTTAACACGAGTACGTAAAACAAATTTGAGACCACATGCCCTCAAACCAATATATAATATAGTATAATTATTTATTCCTATCTAATCATGGAAAGTATTAGAAAGGATCATAGTTCTTATAAATATCGCGGAGTAGTTTTCATTTTAGACATCATTTTTATGGTTCTTATGTACAAGCCTAGTTCTATCATTTGCAAGAGTGCAAAATATGATATTCTTATACGCACTGGGTGAAGAACATAAAAACAAGTGTCAAGAAATATTTTGAATTCCAAGTCCAATTTGGTACATAAACACTCTGAAAATGGAATTTGCCACGCAGAATCTAAAAGAACGGAACAAGTTGCCTGCAAGATGGCGTCCCTTAAAGAAGTTTACATCCGTGCACAAGGGATGATACACCAACGGGTTTTGTGTTTTCTTGGTATACACGTCGATAAAAGGACAACGCTAAAAAAGAGTTTTATAATAATCCCCCAAAATAGCATATAAAAGTCATATAAGGCTGAATTTTTATTTTCGAACGACTCAAATTGATACTGAATATTATCATTCTAATTCTATTTTGACATGATTTGTCTTCTAAGAGAAGAAGAGTATTCTAATTCAGTCCCTCAATGGCACTGATAGGTCAGACCTGGTTGATTGTCATTTTATTGCATTGCCTAAGACACTAACTATATAAACGAAGTCTGGAAGTAAATTTGCCGTTTTTGTAGGGAAAAGCTAGCGATAACAAGATTAATGCATATTGACAGTCCTAATATGTCGCTTATATGGTCCAGTGTGGTTGATTTTCCTTTCGGAAAAATAAGACATCATACTGAGTACATGTGTTGTAGGCAAATGTTTAAATGACCTGTTCAGAAACAGAACGATGTCAATATTTGTTTGAACTCCCGAAATATCCCTATAAATGCCCCCGATACATAGAATGGGACTGAATGTGACACGTTTTAGGACCAGCAGAGATAAACGATATACAACACTTAAACAAAATTTACTGGGACTAGAGGAAACAACAGATTTTATAGACTTTTTTCTCACTTTCATTACACGAAATCCCACTGAAGCCGGGTTCACATTCTCCATTGCAAATGCCCGACATGTAGTCACACGTATGCTCACTGCAAAAACAACTTTTTCCACAACTTTCACCAAATGTTCGGTCCGGGCATCCTGGAACAAAAGAGTTAGGAATTTTTTGTTATGTGTGCATGCTAAAATTAACACGGATAACAAAAAAATTAAAATTATATTCTATAACAGAAATTTAAATTCTATAATTTGCATCTATTCGGTTCGCAACTGGTTTTTGTTGTCCTTTGATTAAAAGAGTAGATATCGAGGTCTCGTATTACAGTTATTGGCAACAACTTCAGGAACCATCACTACTGTATGGTAATGAATGCCGAACATACAACACTATTCATAGCTCCTCGATTAAAAGAGTAGATATCGAGGTCTCGTATTACAGTTATTGGCAACAACTTCAGGAACCATCACTACTGTATGGTAATGAATGCCGAACATACAACACTATTCATAGCTCCTCACGGTCATTCGGTGTCGGTTCTATATAAGTAATAAGTAAGAAAATGTAAGTTCATGTATGGCAATACTAGAGTTATCCATAGCTTAGTCGGCAGTAAATTGGCATGAACATTTTCATTATTTCTTTATGTATTGCTTACTGCCACCGGACGATTAGTTTCCTAGTTTCTAATACATAGAAATATCATTTACTTTCAGGAAAAATATTATTCAGTAATAAAGAAAAAAATCCCCCTCCTCCCTTTCATATTTTGTTTAGTCCCGGAGTACTGAATTTACAACACATCAAAGACAGTAATACTTGCATCCAACAACCTATCAGATGTTACTTTTAATACCTTTCCGTAGCATTTACAATACAGTTTCACTTTTTGCAATAGGCTCGCTCATTCAAACAAACTTTCAGAATTATACATGACACAATCATACATATTAAGTAAACTAATTCCTTAGTGAAAGTGATTTATAGCAAGCTCATTCACCAAAAGACTGACTACATCGTCGTCAATTCTTAGAAGAAAATTATTTTTCAAAAATATGCTACTTTGTGAACAGAAAATAAGAAAATAAGTTCAAGCATGGCTATTAAGGACTATTCCTTAGTTGACAAGATACTTACATAGACATTATCATTATTCATTTATGTATTGCGTACTGCCAACAGACGATTAGTTTCCTAGTTTCTTATACATATACACAATCTACTTTTGGAAAATATTATTCAGTAATAAAGAAGAATTTTGTTTAATCCCTTGGTATCTCGAGGTACTTCTTCAATTTTATTTTCTACAACATTTTTCTGTGAAAAACAATGACAACGAATGGGGGGAAGTCTATCGTTCCCCTGGTAAAGACATATCACACATGCTATGGCAATACAATCAAATAAACGACTTGATGTTTATTTGACCAAACTGGCTTTGTAAAGAGTTTTTCTTGTGACGTCAACATGAATATCAAGGACATAATTTCACTTCAGTCGCCATAAAATTGATGTCGACTCACCATGATGACTAGTGAGTTCAGGCTAAAAATGTCCAATTTAGTTGATATTTGACAGGTTTTTAGTGTTCAAGAAAGAACGATTAATGTTATGGATAGGGACGTTATGTTTGAAAGTCAATGCCTTTCCCTCTGTTTTGAAAATATCCCTGTCCACAACACACATTCGTTAATCTTACTAGTAAACACTTTTCATACACTGTCTTATTTACGTACCTGGAACTTCCACCTCACAAAGTTCAAGAACGGCAGATGTGCTGTAACCTAAATGATATTTGGTACCATTAAATCTCTCATTGTACACAGTTACAAATCGGCCAGTTGCAGTACATGGGTACATAGTGGTGTCCACGGAGGGTAAACTGACATTCTGTTGGTAACATTTATCGCCATTCATAAAGTCTGATGTATTTGAAATATAAATCGAAAATCCAGCAAGTCGACCTGCACTAGACGTGCCATTGTAAAAATACCCTGGAACAAATACGGCATGAAATATAATATATATCATATAATGGGGCAGGATCTGAGAAAAGGGTCCTTAGGGCAATACAAATTGATTTTCATTTTTTTTTCAAAAATGAAGATAGTATACATTTCTGAATAAAATGGTGTTTAGATTATTGAATTCTGATGAAAATTGAGTGCGCAGTGGGTGATTAAACATTACCCATGACAGCAATTTTTAACAGTAAAATTATGACGTCGCGATACGACGTCGTAAACAATAACTGCACTACAACGTTATTTCAGCTGTTGTCATTGCATGTATTAAGCCATTGATTGAAGGAAACATTCATTTTCTTCAAATATGTTTCCTTTGTATCTTTTAATAAGACAGATCAGCTGGAGTTTGGTAAGTTTTGAACAATGTGTAGGCATGTGCTTCCATCCCTTGTACAAGTTAAATTCTGCTAAAACACGGAACTACTAAATTACTGTTCCTCATGAAGTTAAATACAATTTTTCAGTTTAAGTTTTACCCTTCAAACATCAGAAATACATGGTTTCCAATTCTTTTACAATTCTGCTATTTTTCATTTGAATTCACAAATTTTCAGGAAAACTGCATCACTTATGAGAAATACATGCTCAAGATATGTCATATAACAAGGGTGCACCAAGCATAGCACAGATTTAA
>JACSZP010032573.1:0-14250 GCA_016161895.1 Pinna nobilis
GTCTTAAATTTTGTTCGCTCTTTTCTTTTAAACAGGCCGCCCGTTATACGTTTGACGAAAAATTTTATCGACACGACGTCAAAACTATTTTGACGGTATAGATTATATTTGGAAAAATGACTCGTTATAATAAACACTTTTTAAATGCCCGTAACTGGAAAAGTGTATATCACAGTGTCATAAAACTTCGGATATAAGTTCTCGTACATACTATCTTGAGTTTTATCGAAAAAACGAAAATGTCAAATTTTGTCGATAAGGGCCCTTTTGCCAGAGAGCGGCCCATATATATATATGTATATATATATATATATGTATATATATATATATATATATATATATATATGTAAACACACTTTGAACCAGGTATTGTCATTCTGCCTCGTTCTCAGGTATTGTGTGATGTTCCGTTCAGGAGTGTTTTGTTTAGGTATGTGTTTTATCTGCTCCGTCCAACTTGCATTGGAGAACAGTTGATCACCTCAATCGAGGTAAAACGATTTTTTCATACACAGCTAAGTACTATCTCAAAAGTTATTCTTACAAGGATGTAACAAATCATGTTAAAGGTGTACAGTTCGCAAAATTTACGGTCGCTATAATGACGTTTTTGCAATTTTAACTTTTATTTTACTGAACTGCTTGTCCATTTTTGGTTGTTGAATTGTCTCTGCGATTTTTATGACAATTAGTCTTTAATTATCATATTGAATTTGACTGAGGACTAGTGGCGGATGTAACCAGTCAGTAGGGTGTGTCCAGTACTCACCAAATCTGAATATTGTGTCCTTATTTTTCTTGTGAACTATATCTTGTTATTTTCTTTCATATTCAAGTTTTTTGTGAAGTCATGTAGATGGTTAATGCCTTGAAGGCCAAAGGTTATTAAAGGCAACACATAATTACACAAAATAATTTTTGAATGTCATTGAAAGAATCGAAAAATTTAGATCATCATATAATTCTTCCGAAAACATTTTGCCTTTTTGAACTTGAATTAATTAAATTCTATCTTAGTTTTTATTCCAGTATTGCTTATTGCTGGTTTGTTTTTGTTTTTTAAAAGTGTTATTATGTCCCATGCGTTCTAAATGTATCCAGGAATGACAGAACCTCATGTTCTAAATGAAGTGTTTTGGCGTTTACAGAGTAACACCCCGCTTTTTTTACGTAATGACCGTACCATAAACTAGTATGCGTTTAATTTGCAGAGTTAATGTCTGAAATAATGATTTGTTTTTGTTGTTGTTGAACGTCCCACTCAAGAACATTTCATTCATATAGAGACGTCACCGTGTGCCGGTGAAGGGCTACAAATTTTGCCTATGCTCGGCACTGCTGACCGTAGAGCAGGGAGGGTTCTTTAACGTGGCAACACCTACTGTGACACGGACCTCGGTTTTTACTGTCTCATCCGAAGGACAGGGACGGCCAACCGCGGAGTGTCGCTGACGAGGCCCTAACCCGAGTCTTCCGATTCGCAGTCGAACACGTTAACCACTCGGCCACGAAGGCCTCCTCCCCTGATATAATGAAAGAAGGGAAATCAGAGAAGGGCATTGACGTCTACGAATACATAAATTGGTTGTTCTTCGAATTAGTAGAGGATAGCTTAAATAAAAGCATTTTATATACACATATTATTCAATAGCAGATTGTGATTATTATATTCCTCTCTAAGAGTTCTTTCCGGTTTTACTTATGCCAAGCAACTGTATGGAGAGAAGAAAATGACCATATAAGTTCCATCAAAATGTTGAAATAAGGTCTGAAAATGCAAAGGTATATTGTAGATGTATTTTTGAGAGTCTAAAAAGTTTCAAAACTAAGTTTAAGAAACATTGTCAGTACACGATATTTTACTGCATTTATCACAACGACATTCCACATGCTCATCTCAAGAATTTGTTTTACTATTGCATTTCTGTAGAAACGTTTTGGAATTTAATCCCAATAGTTTTTATTTTGATATGTAAATCAAATTGAGAACTGTCCCTTCACGATATAATAAAATTATCTAAAGCGATGGAAAAGAGAATTCTAAATCGAGAGAGTAACAGAATTAGAAGCCTAACATACAGAAGAAAGGTGAAGACGAAGAACACTTCCGAAACACATATCTGTAGATAGATATAGTCTGCTTTAGTGTAATGAGTATATAAACAAGTAAAATACATGTTGTTATTAGTACGTGAAGAAGGGGAAAAGTTGATGCTTTATACATTTTTTGAATAAATAATGGTAATGCTATATACACATCATATTTGCCGGTACATTTGGAAGTTTTTGTTTATTGCAGATAATTGTTTAAGTTTTATGACTATACTCTTGATTTTGTTAAAAAATAAATAAAATTGATATGAATAAATGTGAGTAAATCCGTCAACCGGTATTTAGGTAAGTCATACATTTGGATAGGCAGCTGTACACTGTAATCATATAGAGGGATAAATGTGATTTCAATTAAATTTTATACTTTCATCAAGATGTCAAAAATCCAAATGTATCTTATTTAATGCACTTTAACAAGTGTACAATGGAAACTGTTTTGCCTGTCCAACATCTTGGCCTTCATCTGCAGATCTTTACTAAGGGCCGCATGAGAACAAAACTTTTCGATGGAAGAAGGCTATTATCTGGTGTATGTTTATCTCAGTTGATAAGGTATTCCAAGGCATTTCTTTACTATTGGGTTATCGTTCATTGAAGATTACTGGAGACAAAAGTGCTGTTGATTCAAAGGATTACACAATTCAGATTGAAGTCTTCAGTTAAATTATTTTCGGTCGCTCTCATGACTTCGTTAACTGCTACAGAATATCGGTGATACGTTTCCTTTGTCGCCCCCCTCCCCTTATCCTACCTTTCTGTTCATGCTAAAGACTAACACCGAAATACCTATTCTTGATTTTCAAGCACGATTGATACGATTGCAGCCACGCCTGGAGCAGAAGTATCTTATCTTTCTGGAGCGATTGTCCGGAAGATGGGGATTTTTTTTTATTGGGGTTCTTCTTTTTCTATCTATATTTTCATGTGTTGTTCTTTGCATTATTTTGTTGTCTCTTTTTTGTCCAGATTTTTCGTCCATTTGGTCATTGTTAAATGACCACATCTTTTTTTAACGTGCAATAATAGTTTTTAAAATACTTATGGCTATAAGATTTTAACAAAGAAATGTTCTCTAATATACTCATTGTATGGCACAAGAATTGACAACGCTCTCAGGTTAGAGGCCAAATACTCAATTATTGACCAAATTTACAAAAAAGAACGTAAGGTGCATATTGTGCAGATATAATCAAAATGCAGTATGTTTGCTCAAGTGGGAAATGTGTGAATGATGAATTAAAGAACATAAATACAGTATGGATTGACCTTTAATTAGCGTTTGTTCATAAACAGTCTGTGGTCCCATGCATGAAACTTATAACCAACATGCAAGTGGAACAAAATAATTGGAGTTCAAGCGTAGGTATGGTATTATGTTTTATAACATCCTTGGGATCTAACGCTGTTTGTAGCATCACTATCAAATAAAATTCAAAGGGTCCACAATTTAAGAGATGACAAAGCTAGTATTATTATGTCTAACTATAAAATGACACTTCCGTGATATTTTGGGTTATCTGGTTTTGGGTGGGATCGCAGAAGTGTTTATTAACAAGTTAATTATCTTATATAAATGCAAGTTCGGGAAGTTAAGCTCCAAAGATCTCATTTAAGATTTAATCTTAGCCATGCACATTTAAGGCAAGTGAAATCGTGTGAATCCTGATTTGTTCCTTGGACACTACATCTATATCTAGGTGAAGTATTGAAAGATTTATGGTTTTAATGATCATTATAGGCATTATTACTATTACTATTGCAAGGCCTGACTTGCTGCTTCTTGAAGAAACGATTTCCTAAGTCAACTGACAGAACTCATGATAGCAACATATTTGCTTCTATACTGATTATCTGTAGCCCTGTTTATGCTGTAGTATGGTAGCATGATGGTTTTAAAGTTGAGGTAGAAGTGTTAAATGTTTGCATTTTGTCGTAATATCTTTGTTAGATGGTCGCTCGATACATCTGTTGAGTTTTAAAGCATGTAAACAAACCTTTCGGTTAACGATTAAATAGTATGACAGAATTATGCAGATATAGAGTTACAAAGCCGTCTAAACTCAATACACTGTTGCGTGTGTTATTTGATTGCATTTGTAGTTGAAATGCACTGTGCAATTTAAATTCATGCATGAACATACAGGAGCAGTTTATTTACACCTGCTTACTCACCTGAGACGCCTTTTCAATGGAGGTATGCGACTATTCATACACGTCAATATGTTTTGACAAAATCAAGTGAGACAAGAATGGGGGACGCCGCCTTGGCCCAATGTTTTGATAATGATATTAACGACAACTTTTGAAATTGATAAAGATAAACATAATTGTAGTCTAAATGAAAAACTTTGAAACTAGTACAAATGTATATGGATATGTTCTCTATATATATTGCATAATCATAGTCACAATGCAATTTTATGTAGGTTCGCCCTAAAGATACCCCCATGATATGGTAGTGCATTCAGATAAATACATTTTTGTTTTTACACAACTATTTTGTTATTCTTAACCTGTTCCTGGCAGCACAGAAATACTTCCGAGTAGATCAATAATAAATGAAGCCATCTGTCTATAATATTTGAGTAGCATTCAATAAAGTCTTTAATTAATGAACAACGTGCTTTCTTTACGAAGTTACGTGGTAAGAGAGTAACGCCGTGGTTCGGTGTTTTCTAATCAACATCTGACCGTCAAGTGATACATTCGAATCCGTGCTGTAGAGAATGCCCGAGTCCCATGTCCTTTGGGTGTGACAGTTACAAGTATGGACCCGTGTCTTGTAAGGTTGCGGCAAGTTAGTTTTCAAAGCTTGAATATTATCAAAGACAAAGTGTGTTACCTTCCTTTTAAATGAAAGAATCTTCTGTGAAATGTTATGACAGTACAACCAATTAACGCGCTGTGAGAAAAAGAAATTTCCTTTATCATTTGTGTACTGCATTGGTTTGACTTCTTGTTAAGTTCGCTCACTCAGCCAAAAAAAAAAAAAAGCTCAGGTGTCACACAGTAAGTCATTGGAAATTAAGCATACTCAAACTATTTAGGTACAATGAAGGAAATTACGGTCATTGTGTAAATATTAGAACTTGGAACAGATCTTATTGTACTTAAAAGGATCAAAACACCATGTTCCGGGTAACACAGAGAAATCTCAATCCTTGGCAAGTCTAGTCATAGATATCAAAAGGCATGAATACTCGGGTTGAGGTTTTTTTGCTCTCCCGGAACATAGTGGTAAATCCGATTAATCTATATCCTCTGATACAAGTCTGCATGACGAATCCAATATTTGCAACGATATTTCTTCAGTTGTAACGTCACAATTTGTACTATGAACTGTGTCTGTTTATGTATGTCGAGAATTTTCCGGTTTTGAATGACGTTTTAAAATAATAAGTTTATTATTACTACAGCGGATGAAACAAAAAAAAAGCAATTAAATAATATCTACTTTTTAACTATAAATAACAGGTGAAAGATGACGTGTCCTTTGACAGAAGAGGAATGGTTAAAGGCAGAAAAGAACTATAAATGCTCGTCTGGTATCTACCACTGTCTACGAACAAGAGAAAATTTTCTGATAGAAGTATGTGCTCCCAGGAATACCATGATACAGAGTGGTATGCATTGTCTGACTATTACTCTAATGTTGATATCATCAATTGATAGGTATGAAGGGTTTTGATTTCCGTCCTTTCTAGAAACTGTACTTGATTCAAACAACAAGAGATTTTTTTTCCAGTTTGTTGCAAATATTAGGCAATGATTCCAATGCTAAATCTTATTTAATATGTCCAGATCTCTACCAAACAATCCGATCAAAAAAGCTACAAAAAATCGGGATCCAGTTTATCGTTTGATTTAACTATTAATTAACTCATTAATTTATCCGTGGTTGTGGTAACTCTAAAATAAAATTTTCATTGAATTAACTCATAATTAACTATCAGAACAATTCTGTGACAGCGTTCAACCACAAGTTACAGCTAATTACAAACTAAAGATTTTAATTAGTAGTTAGTGGCTTACGGCCAGTTAATTTAACAGTGCATTGTGCAACTAGGTCCCGGTAATTAAATGCTTAACAGTAAATATCTAGAATGCTACTAGATAAATATTGTTTTCTTCATCATTCATTTTTCCGGGATCTCTCAGAGAAGGGTTATCATAATGCCACTCCTTTCTTCCCATAGAACCATTTACCCACAGAAACAACAACATTACCTTGTACAAAAGATTTTAAAGAAGTCCTAGTCAACTTGCAGAAAATGATATCGCATTTATTCATACCAATAAGCAAAATATTAGTTTATATAAATTTTAGCCGGAAAATATGACTGTGGTGGAAAACTGGCTGTAAAGTCACCTTTCTACTTCTATGGAAACAGAATACTATGGGGAAATGACTAAAAAAAACCATCATTTTAGCTTTGTTTCAAACTGGAATACGGCTGGCAACCGTTGTATTTGTTATCAATCTTATCTTGCTCTTGCTCTTGATCGTTTGAACGTTTAATGTATTGAAAATACCAAAACCATTCCCACTTTTTTAACAGGTGGATGTCCATACTGGAATATTCATGGCAACGTGGACCGGGAGGATTGTAGCATGTATCCAGGATGTCCAGACGAGCCATTTCTCTCTAATGTAGTTTATAAATGTAAGTACTACAGTGTACCTGCATTTCCCGTTTCAATGACTGTATGTTGTTTAACGTCCCACTCAAGAATATTTCACTCATATGGAGACGTCACCGTGTGCCGATGAAGGGCTAAACAATTTGCTTATGCCTGGCACTGCTGGCCGTAGAGCAGGGAGGGTTCTTTAACGTGGCAACACCTACGGTGACACGAGACCTCGGTTTTTACTGTCTCATCCGAAGGACAGGGACGACCAACCGCGGAGTTGCGCTGATGCAGCTCGAACCCGGATCTTCCGATTCGCAGTCGAACATGCTTACCACTCGGCCACGTTTCAAAAACTGTAATTTTCCATTCTTCATCTAAAAGGAAATATCAATGGGGACATTGGAAGTTGGGAGAAAAATGGCATAAACAACTGGCTGATTAGTTATGACGTAACAACAAAGTGGCGTATTGTACATTAGCATATGTTGGCAGCCTTGGTTAAAAAACAATGGAGGCAACACCAGATTTATCAGACGGATTACATTGAATTGTCACACGATTGAATCTCTTTTTTTATCTAAAACATTGGCGTCGCCTTTTAGACTTAAATGTTTGGGACCGTACATCTTGACCATCTATTGTCTTCAAAATATATATTTAAAATAAATCATTTTATATTCTTTTCCAGACCCGTTTTGCTACCAACAATGGAGGTAAGATATATTTGAATTACAAAGACGAAAATGACACTTTGCATTGTGATACGCATATTGCAGTCTAAAATAAACTGAAATAATCTATCTTTCATCTATCTATCTATCTATCTATCTATCTATCTATCTATCTATCACACAGTCTTAGAATATTTTTTACATCCATTCCACAATCTGTCTCTCTATCTATCTATCTATACAACTTTGGCTTTAATTCAGCATGTAAATTTTGCTCCGTTAACAGATCATATTTCCTGATTTGTCATCTTTATTTTTTGACTATTTATTTGAGTTTGTTACTGGTGAGACATTTTTATAGCATAAATACTCAAACTATCGACCCAATTCCACATTCTTGAAATCATTACAAGTAAACCTATGGTTAAAGTGTAAATCGTAAGTGTATTTAAATCACATGACATATTTTAGTAGAAAGGTTTGTTGGAAAGGCAACATCACAACCGAATACTTGTAGTTTAAAACACTAACATAACTACTTATTAAAGCATTGTAATCACCGTTACGTGAGACAAAATACGTAGAAATTACGACTTAGGCTCATGTACCATGAAGAGTAAGCATGCTTCGCAAACCGGTCATAATTCAAAGAAATTTGAAGAAAGCTGTGTTGATGCCTTGTTTTATATACAATGTAAATAGTCATGATGAAGCTTAAATATTTTTTCCATTTATTGTATGCAATAGTCATCTTTATAATGTAAACATACATATTTGCATGTGTGTATGTGTAAAGGAATATCTTATATAGGAATTCAATTATTCATTTTATTTTGTAACCAAAACAAATTCAAAAATATAACGTTGTGATTATTAATAATCTAGCAATGTCATTTTGTAGTCACCACAAAGAAAACCCTCTACAGTGCCTAATACTGACCAGAACTCTATCACCCTATCCTTCTTCAACAATACCTCTCACTCCTTGCTCCCTTCCACGCCCCCTTTCCCCTCTTTCTAGAACACTTTCAAATCTTTACACTGACCTCATTATCATTTTGAAACAAATCTAACAGTACTTTTGTTTAATAAGCAGTATAATTATTACATTAGATTAAGCAAGATTAGCATATGGAATGCTGTTTGTGTAAAGAATGAGTAGAGCGCCTCAACTCCACTCATCCTTAATATGCTGAGGACAATAAAGATATTGAAAAAAAAATTGATGGAAGCATTTGAGGATCGAATGTAGCTGGATGAGTTTTGTCGTTTTTTCCTCATTGGTTTACATCGTTTTTTATTTGTTAAAACAGAACTTAATACTCCTTTCTGATAAGGATTAGCAGCTGGTTTTCGCGTTGAGACCGCTATCACTTTAGATTTGTCACATGTTTAGGACTTGAATTTTCGAATATCATTTGGTATTCTTTAATTTCATTTTGATATCATAAATTACACAGTAATGTTTCTGTAGGATTTGATATTCTTAATGACTTTGGAGTAATTCAATTATTTACAATTAGTACAAACATGACAATGTCAACATCAACATCAACAACCACTATCGAGCCTAATTCAACCCTTATGTCAACTACAATGGAACTTATTATATCTCCAAGCACTCTACAACGCTTCAGGTAAGTTTTATTACTATCAAGATTTTTATAGCTTACTAGAAATCGCAAAAGTAAAACTGAAATAAATTTAGGCCTCTAGCATTATTTCTTTTAAAAATTATAGAGAACATGTGAAGTATCTTTAGCTTGTAAACAGTAACAGAAAAATGTAGAGTATAGAGAAACATAACTCTTATGCTGAGTCCTCAAATGGAAAAAAACTCCAAATGACAATGATCTAAATTGTTCTATGGTCGGCACTTACGTAATTGATAAGTGAGGGATGTTTAATGACCCGACACCTACTGTGACAATGAATTAACATGGTCTTATAACGACAGGACAAAACTAGCAACAATATGAACCCTTGACCCCCTGGTGCATAATTAACATAAATTATGATGGATTAATGACGAGGTCGTGTGCTCTCCGCAAGTGATTTGTTTTTTTTTTTTGTCTTTGGGACGAGAGAGTTAAAACATCAGTTTTGTTCTACAAAAGCTCTCAAGACGTTAAAATTTTTAAACAATTGGGTATAGGAAAAATTGTGCAATCCTAAACTGCATTTGGTGTCTCAATAATTGGAAGTCGTTCTTGAATGACAATACAGACATCTGACCAAATGTACAACGTAATGTTTAGAAAACTTAGAAAAATGAGAATATTATTGTTAACAGGCATATAAACGTAAATTGTTAACGAATAACGGTAAAACAGTCCCTCATTTCTATTTACATTCAAGTCCATCACTGTATACCTTGGTATTATACGCGTAATTTCATACGATGTTCTTCTCCCACTTCAGACATAATTGTCAAATGAAAAGTGTTGGAGGAGACAAAGTGCTAACTATGCACTTTTCATACGCGGCTGGTACTATCAAGCACTGTTATCAATCTGGCCACATACGATTGTCAACATAGCAACGTAAACTATCAGCTCGACTTTCAAACGGTTCCCAGTTCGAAAGTGATTTTGCTATAATGCCTTTAACTAAACGAAGTATCAGCCATTTATTACAATAAATTGCTACAAAAAGTGGCAATCCCCTTAAGATCTAATCAAAATTAAACGAGCTGTCAAATATATTAGAAAAGTATTTTGGTGTAGATTTTAATTTAATAATCGTACCGTCTCAATGGAATTTTTACAACGAGGCACGACGACATCATGATCCTTGACACTTACCACTTCGTCAAAAGTCTTCAGTTGGATAAAATCTTACTACGATGTGTAGTTCCTCTTTTTCTTTCGTTGAAGCCCTATATGTAATTTAAAAAAGATATACATGTACTATATAAGGTCAAGTACACACCATGCAACTAATAATGCACGATATTCTTTTATTCAGCAAAACAGGTATACCAAATCTGATTATCCTCCTGTCATGTGTCGCTCTCGTGGCATTGGTTGTTGCTATGGTAGTTTACCACCTGCGCATTAAAAAGAAACCAAAAGGTATTCTTTCAATTGTATTATTTTCTTAAGTACCTCTTAAGACCCTTTTCCCTTGGAAATCAATTTTCATTAGTCCAATAGTCAAACGCAAAGGGAATATGGAAAAGGTTATTCTAACTTTAACATTCAGTGTCAAATCTTTAAACATCAAAAATACTGACATTAAGCTACCTTTGACAAGTTTGTACTTGTTGCACATCTGCCTCAGACTAATGTTTCTTCAAGTAAGTATTACTCTGTGGGGAAATGAGTAACTAATTTATAATGCCGTTCTCAGCTTTACTCTCTAATCCTAAAGTCAAAACTTGATAGATAGCATGTACTTGGCAAATGAAAACTCTTAATTGGCATGTAATATACTAAATTAGTACTTCGCAAGAATATAGCTTAAAAGAGGGGTTGTTGTGAAAATTATTAAAATCAATAACATAAACATAAAATTACGTTTTTATCTGTTTAAACAAAAACATATATATTACTAAGTATGATTTTTAATCCATAGAAATTTGATCATTCGTCTAAAAATAAAGCGCCTTTGACCATATGTTTCAGACACGTCGAGTGCATTTTATGTTGAATAGCTTTCTGTCCTGGTTTAGGCAATATCTCTCTTTCCCATTACCCTTTGATGAATCGGGTTGATGTTTTTGGCATTTACACTTGAACAACAGGGAGGATATTTTAGTTTGGATATTGACTACTTCACAGAATTGTTGGTTGTATTGACTTTATTGCTTTTTTGCGTTCACCTGAAAATCTTTCACTTTTATGGAGACGTCACTGTGTGCCGGTGATGGGAGAAATATTTTGCATATGCCTGGCAATTATGACCGTAGAGCAGAAAGGATTCTTAAACATCCCGCCATCTACTGTGATACGGGAACTCGCTTTTTTTTTGTCTCGTCCCCAAAACAGCGACAGCCAATCGCAGCATGACTTTGATTTGAACCCCACCCGGGATCTCTTGATCAGAAGACAAGCTTACCACTAGGCCACGGCGACCCGTGGAAATTGTTACGACCATGTAATATTGAAATATATGTTATCACAACCACTAATATACCACGTTAACGTCCGCTTTTTAAAAGCATGTTTTTTTAAAACATTCTTTTCAAATATCGAAATCTATTTTTCCGAAATGTTCAGTCAACAATGAGATACTATTAGTCCGATGGCAGGGACCGATAACCGTGCAATGTGGTCCATACAATGTTAAAATAATGTTACTCTGAGACCTTTAAGAATCTGAATGATACCACTCTGTCATCCTTGGGCAATCCGCATAATATTAAAATTAAGACCCCCATAACTGAAAATCTTGATTTTGCCAATATCTCAGTAGCTGTGCATGGTATCGATATGATTTTAGTATCTATCCAAGTATTTTGAGGGTAAACAATCAGATCATATCATTTTTGCATCATCACACTGGTATTTTGTGCTGGGTATGCCAATGAGGCCGCCATTACTGAAAATGTCTTTTTCATCAATCATCAATACTATGTCAACTACTAATTATATCAAATGATTTTGTTGTCTATACACATGTAATCAGGGGTAAAGAGTCTGATTCAACCACTCGGTTAGAGAACACGCCGACATTTTGTGCTGCGTAGGCATATATAGGCGGCCTCTATTACTGAAAATCTCAATTTCGTCAATATCTAAGTAACTTATAATAATATCAAAATAACGTTTGTGTCTTTATCCATGTGTTCGGGGTGAAGAGTCGGACTCAACCACTTTTGTAGAGATCATATCAATATATAGTGCTGGGTAAGCATATATAGGCGGCCACAGTTATTAAAAATTTAATTTTCGTCCATATGTTAGTAATAATTCATGATAGCAAAATAATTTTGTCTTTATACATGTTTTAGGGGTAAAGAGTCAGACTTAACAATTTCAGTAGAGATCATACCAATAGGATACCCACGCCTTATCATTTCCAAAATCTTCGGAGGAGTAAAACTAATGTTTAGTTACAATGCTACGAAGATAAAGTATCTTGTGCATTTACCACATTCCCATCTGAAGTTGAACAGGATCTACCGCTGGAGATTTGGAGTTGAAAGCCATCTTTCAAATGGCAGTATGAATATGCACCCGAACTATGGCTGCCTGCTACGGATTAGTGGCATCGAACATGTCTGAGGTCCGTGGAGAGGTGTGGCCACAAAGGATGGTCAGGGAAAAGAGATATAGACTACAGCTCTTTAAATGCCTCTTTAGAATATCTAGAAGTGAACATAAAGCAAGTGTTCATTCAGACTGCCATTTAGAAGTCGGCTTTCAACCCACAATCTACAGTGTAAGATCCTTTTCCGGTGAAGATAGGAATGTGACGTTATGCTTGAGATGCTTGATCCCTATAACACAACAACTAACGTTAGTGTTATTCCCCTGGGGTGCTAGAAATGATATGTTACATTCGACAGCGATGTGAAGATGCTATTTGCTCACTTGCCATATAAAATGCTTTGTGGATGCCACTGAAAAGCACACTGTCAGCATGAGCATACACAACGAATTTTCAACAGGACTGTGGCATTGTTCTTGAAAATGACGTGTTTGAAGAAGAAGGCAAATTAGAAATGACAAGTATAGTAGAAAATTCAATAATGGCGTCATAATTTGCCTATTTTGCGATAAGTATTGGTATGATCTCTACTAAAATGGTTGAGTCTGACTCTTTACCCCTAAAACAGATGTATAGACTCAGAGTTATTTTGCTATCACGAGTAGTTATTAAGTTATTGACGAAAATGGGATTTTCAGTAATGGCGACCGCCAAAATATGCATACTCAGCACAAAATTTTGATGTGAACTCTAATAAAATGGTTTAACCTGAATCCTTTACCCTAGAAACCGTGTATAGACACAAAAACCAATTTCATATTATTAGTAATTAAAAAGATATCGACAAAAATGACATTTTCAGTAATGGCTTATATGCCTACTCAGCAAAACATATCGATATGATCTTAACAAAAATGACTCTATCTGATTCTTTACTCAGATACTGGCAAAATCAAAATTTTCAATTATGGCGGACTTAACTTGCATATTGCGGGGATTGCCAAAGGATGACAGAGTGGCTTCATCCAGATTCTTAAAGAGCACATCTCAGAGGTACAGAGTAAGCAAAAAAAAAATTGTACGGACAACATTGCCAGTTTGCCAAATAATTGGGGTTTGGAAACCGGACTATATGCTTTTAGTTGTGTGATAGACATGAATAATATATATTTATTTAAATTACCAGGTGGTGATATAGAAACAGGGGAAGAAATGGACGAGCTACTCGGTAATTAAGATAAATTACATGTTATTTTTTTACAACTGTTTTTCTGTATTTTATTTAGTTTTTTAATATAAAAGTATCCCGAAACATCACCAAAATTTGAAGATCCTATCCAAGTACAACATTGTGTTCAGATACCTGTCCTAATCGGAAAAAAATACATTGCCGTAACAGCCCGATACATGCAAACTGTCTGTCTCTCTCTCTTTGTGTGTGTTTGTGTAGGTGTAAAAAATTCATTCTATTTATAGTTGTGTAATGTTTTAATTTTTGTATTAACCCTTCCCATGTAAATTCAAAACAGATGTAAGCACAAATCTGATAAATATATATTACACATATATATTGTTTCAACGATCATTTGATTCGTTTGTTGACACAATTTGTTTTGTTCTCATTTAGCAGGCGGCGCAGATGGACAAACGAGCGAAGGTAAATGGCAAACAATACAATATA
>JACSZP010032578.1:0-14557 GCA_016161895.1 Pinna nobilis
TATATATACTAACCAGCCTTAATGACCCACTGAATTAAAGGATTACCTTCTTATCTGATCTAAAAGTTTTTGTTCCTAAAATGGCTTTAACCTATATAAATCACCTGAATGAAGAGACTACCTGTTATATGTAACCATTTTTGCACCTTTCCGGTGGTCGACGGGTTTTTAAAACAGATTACTTTTTTATTCCAGGAATATCATCATACCATGATGTCGAAATAGAATAATAATAGAATCGGGTATTTCCAACAAATCTACTTCTGCGTTATTGTGCGTTGCAGCAGTAAAGTGGAATGGAATGTTTAAGGTTTGCTTGGAGTATAAATGGATTTTCTGTCATTACGTCTGGTAAGTACGGATACAATGTATTGTGTTCTGTAAACCAATTTTGAATGCTTGGCATAGGTGATGTTTTAGCTTTAGCTTTAGCATTTTAGCATCGCCGTAACTATAAAGTCTGAGAAAACTAAAAATAGACATTACACAACAGATCATGATGTCGTTGGTTAACCGTTGAGAATTTATTTTGTGTCCGTTACCGAAATCGATTTCATCATTTAGATGATGGTCATCATTCATCATTCATCATTATCAACTTATGATAAATACAAAAACTCTCTCATTATTGTGTATGTAATGAAAACGCAGCGGGTTTTTTTTTCAATAGCCGTATGCTAATCGTGTATTATAACATTATAATATTAGAATTAGATTGTGCAAGACAATTGGCAAAACATGAAAAAGAGGACGTCAGGTCTCTCTGTGAAGGTGAAGTCACTGAGGTTTTGAGTAGAAATTAGAATTAATACAAGCCATACCTATCTTCAGAGACACTAATATTTTCATATACTTGTCTTATCTCAAGAATAAGTATGTTGTAAAGCATACATCAAAGTTTTTATCTGCATATCACATTACATAGTTTGCTCAATAAGGGAATTATGTACATGTATTTACAATTCGTTTCTCACCNNCCCCCCCCCCCCCCCCCCCCCCAAAAAAAAACCTCGACAATATTCTGTTCTAAGTCATATGCAATTGGGGCGCGGAATTTTTTTTTTTTTTTCGTTCTCCAGTTTTTAGAGATAGAAATAGATAATAGAATACAAAACTGTTACTCCTAATTGAAAGAAAGCACAACAAAAACTAATTATATGCACTGTTTCAGTCAAGCATCCGTTTCGACTGGGTATATATAAACAGAGAAGGCATGCCACTCGTCGCCATGTTTGTTTCTATTTATAAATCGGGGTGGAGATTCCCATGAATTTTTCGCGTATGAATTAGTTTTCATGCACATGCAGCTACTTACAGTTTATATATATCCCTATTAATAAGTCCATATCATGTTTTTCCATTGACATTGATCTTAAATGCACATTTTACGTGAATTTAAGGAAGTCAGTCCTCTGTGGCCGGAAGTGACCTTTCCCTCACATTAAGACAACGATAATCTAAAATATTCCGAACAAAATTCACCTTTAACCTTAATTCATTCGGAGCCTTTCTAGATTATCGTTGCGCGGAGGACTGTGGGTCCGCCCCCGCCCTTGAGATTTTTCAGGGGTGGGGTCCATTGGCCTAACGGGGGAGAGTTCCGAGCCGAACACAACATAAAGTTTGTTTTCTACGATTTGTCCACTCGTCTTTCGGGGTACTGATTTAGCGCTCTTGATTATTGCACGTTAATTTCTAGTGGCTATGTGACGTCACTTTACAGCAATTAGACTGTAACACGTGACAATTTGGGCATATTTTATCTTTAGTTTGTTGACTGGCTAAGACGCAACTTTCAAATGGAGGACATAAAGCGATGGGAATCGTTTCATTCAATTGTATCCAAAACAGCAAGAGAGGGATGGATTTCCCTAAAATTTCAGATGCCAATTAGAGAGAAATCCTTAACAATGTTTTCTTTTCAGAAATTTTGCAGCAGAATGCTTTATCTCTTGACAAAAGATGCTTATGATCAAGCTTATGACGGTGCTGCTTCGATGGCCTTCGAAAAAGATGGTTGTCAAGGAAGAATCAAAGAGCTGAATAGATTCGCTGTGTATACCCATTGTAAAAGCCACGTGTTTAATCTAAGCATTATCCATGCTTGCTCGCAAGTTGCCGCTTGTTAGATACATGATTGATGGAGTCAATTCTACGTCCATGGTCTTTGATTCCATACCGAAGTTTTAGAGATATTTTGAGCATGTGCTGTCACTACAAGATACAGATGTGACCCGAAAGTTTATGTTAGATCTGTGTACAACGAGATGGGCTGAGAGACATACTTCATTTTGACACATTCAAGAGCATCTTTGTTGGCATTACAGAGCTTTTGCAATATATTCTCAATCCAGGCCTAAATGAAAACCTGCAAGACAGTTGCGCATGGGATGCTGAGACTAAAGTCAGCGCCCAAGGTATTTTGTCTACCTTGACACCTTTTTAGTCCCATCTCCTCGTGACTTTTGTGTACGTTTAGACAGTCGCAGCCATGCTTAAAAACATGACTTGGATAATTGCCAAGCTTTCACTTAAGTTGAACATCGCATTGCAACAGTGAAAAATATGCTAACAAACATCGACGTTGAGTTTGATCGCTGGTTTAGGGAAAGCAAAAATATCGCTCATCAGTTGGGGATGGATGTAAAGGTCCCAGCGTTGTGCAAGAAGCAAACACATAAAGGCAATGTTCGTGATAAGTCTTACCTTTGTGAATATTTCAAGGCAAATCTTGCAATTCCCTTAATTATATATATCAAGAATTATGCTACAGGTTCAAGAAAGATGATGGTCCTAAGTATTCAGTATTTTTACTGGTCCTAATCAAATGGCTAAGCTGGATAATTCTGACGTTAGTCGCTTAGCAAAAAAATAATAATAACCTGGTGTTTTGGTGGGATAGACTTGAAAAGTATGCAGCCCGATGACCTTATATCCGGGCGGGTAGTGTGGAGAAAGGCTTGCGCAAATATGAAAGATAAGGCCGGACTAGATTGCAACAGTTTGCTTGGTACGGTGAGAATTAGAGACGTCGATTTCTTCCAAGACACTAAAACTCTACTGCACATAGGTTTCACTTTGCCAGTGAACTCTAGTGAAGCTGAGCCGTCTTTGTTTTTCTTTTTGGCTTAAGGGGGATAAAAAAGGTACATAGATCAATGATGAATGAAGATAGTTTGGCGGTCCTAGCTCTTATGCATGTAAAGTTTGTCACTTTAACTTTACTCATCTCTGCAGCAGCAACGTATGTATCAATCATGTGAAGGTATATAATGAATAAAAGGTTCTAATAATTAAAAAGCTTCCTTGTGGCTAGAACTGGTAACGCTTTTGATGAACGACTAAATCCCCATTCATTTGGCAAGGTTTGCATACGTGAGTAAAAATACACATGTATGTAAATTTACTTAGGTGTGCAAATATGAAAGATTAGGATTTGACCGCGTTTGCACACGTAAGTAAATTTGCATATGGAGCAAATTTGCACTGATATGCTTCCGTAGATATGAGAGGTAGTGCACAAGTAAATTTACATATGTGTAAATTTACATGCTCTGCAAAATGTGGCACATGAACGTATATTTAATAAACTACAGAACTGATCTTTCTATTTTCAAAAGTGACAGTAGGTACCCCCCATAAGCTTTTGTGTACTGTGCACACATCATGGGCACAGTTTCATTTTCTTAATATAGAAATTCCAAAGAGATTGCCGACCGCCTGGTATTCTGCTGAGGAAGCAAGCCAATACATTGCTATGGAAATTATATGGTCTACTTCCAGAGGAGTATTGATAACTTGATCCCTTTTTTGCAAGTGACAAAAATCTATTGCATATATATGTATACATTTCTTTCCTCATTCTAAAATTTTCAACCCATTGCTGATCATTAAAATTTATTCACAACTCTTGTCCTTCATTCTCTTGACTTTGGTCTGCTAGTTGGCAACAATTTTTTTCTCGACAAACAAATTATCAAATAAAATGGCATTTGTCAACGAATACGTACTTGTCTATCCATCATGAATTCTTCTGAAAATGTGTGTAAATAGCAAATTTGTACATTATCCCTTTTCTCCACGCGGACGTATAGAGAAGTGAATGTACATTCCATGCAAATTTACTCCTGGAGTAAAGGTTGGGCACATGAACAGGGCTTTGCATCCACTCACTTTGCGTCCTTATATACATTCGTTTTCGTTTCTATACATCAAGGTACTGATTACCCATTGTCTACTAGCTGCGATTCTATTTAAAGAAAACAACTAATTATAAAACTGTTGGGGTCTGTCTGCCAAAATAAAAGATGAAATAAACTTAATTTAAAAGATTAACAGTATGATTATAAGAAAAACTAGCATAGCAACTCCATTGCAGTGAATAAAGTATTGGATGTTTTTGAGAATAAAAGGTAGAAATTATTTAACAGCCAGCTTCATTAGAAGATAGAATAATGATATCCAATCTTATACCGCAGTGCTCTGCCGTATTCATAATCACAATCAGAAAATGACAAAGTTTGATAATGAGATAAGGTTTACAACCTCAATATCTTAAATTAATATCAATTTTCAAGGAAAATATCACAGAACATATTGAAATTGGGAACTTTATTTTTATGTACCCCACAGCAGTATTTAAGTATACGGCACAATAATGCTGTAGTACTGTAGATAGGGAATAGTTCTGTGGCTATATTTCGCGAAGTAGAAATTTCTACGAATATAAATATACTGCTTTCCTGGGTTTTTTTTATTGTTGCTACACTTACCACTCAAGAATCTTTCACTTACACTGGGACGTCACCGTGTGCCTGTCTAGGGCGAACAATTTGGCCTATGTTCGGCACTACTGACTATAAAGTAGGATGAGTTTTTTCAACGTGCCAAGAACTACTGTGACAAGGGACCTATGTTTTTACTGTTTCATCCGAAAGGATGGATACAGCAGACCACAGCGCGACGCCGATTCTAACCCATGACCTCCCGATCAGATGGCGAACACGCTAACCAATGGACATCGACGGTTCCTGTTGCATTACTGGCCAAGGCTATTCCTCATCTTGTGTACAACACAAAGATTTTACTGTGAACTCTAGTAATTTGTTGACAGGTTTGTCGCTTATCATCTAATAACTTACGCCTTTGAATCAAAACGTAATTGAGCATTTCAATGAATATACATGAAAAATAAAATAAATCTTTCATTCATTTTGGGATACCCCATTACCGAGATTTGAAAAGAAAATAAATAATACTGTACGTGGTAATATTTCGCTCCTAAGGGCGTCTCACTAAAAGTGCAACCTCAGTGCCTCATTATGTGAACAATAGGAAAGAAAATGCTACATCACAATAGTCCTACATGTATTAAGCTCCCGGGGGTCTCACAATAAGGGCCCCTTATTGTGAGACCCCCGGGAGCTTAAATTAAAGAAGCTCAAGACCTTTCAGATTATCGGATACCTGCTCGTTTTACCTTTGATCTTTTGAATAGTTTATGAATGGACATTATGCCTATCCCTTAATTTCTTTAAGCTTGATGTGCATAGACGCTAATGAACTCCAAAGATGGCGGTTACAATCACCTGTGACAAATAAGTTCTTTACTTTATATGATGAACATGGAAGGGATGTTTTATTAAACAATGTATTGATTATTTGTATTGGCCTTTAGAAATACAGGTGGATTGAGTAAATGTTAAAGCATTATGAGTCACTAATGATATAACAAAAAATATATAATGGAGTCACTGTGTATTGAATTGACATGTCACATAGAACCAATCGGTTTAACAAATAATAATAAAAGACATTTGTTTTCTTGAACACTTATATATGAAAGAGGTTTTGTTCCTGTTCCTTATAGCACAAAGATAAAAATCGCACACGATTTATTAAATGTATATACTTTTCACATACTCTGCATAGTTGTTGTAATCAGAGCCTTGAGGAGTCAACCTTACTTTCACATGCACGTAATTTTATCAACTTTGTTCGATATAAAGTGACTTATTTGCAGCTGTGGTCTAGCTTAATTACTACCCTGGTCGTGAAGGAATTTAATATATTCGACAATCCTGGATTAACTGTTATTAGGCACAGACTTTATGAATGTTCTACTTTTTCAGTCAGACAAAGCAATGCATTTTGTTCAAGCCGTTAATTGAAACAAATGTAAGTTAATCCCTGTCGCATACCGTGTCTCGAACCCTTCTTTTCTCGTTTATGACCATCACCGATTATGACTTCTTCTTGTATTCGATTATGTGTGACACGACGGGTGTCACGCGAGGAGCAGGAGTTCCTTGCACTTCCGGATCACCTGAACGTCGTATTACATTATTTTTAGTTATAAGATTATTTGTGTATTTCTGGTCGAAATTTTTTCTCTTTTTTGTTTTGGTCACGATTTTGTCTGTCGTTGACTTATTCTATTTGGAATGTCCTTTGGTATCTTCTATTTCCCGAGTTTTAATATAATGTAATAAAGGTACACACTACAAAAAAAGAAAAGCACAATAAAGGATGCAATAGATTAAAGAAGGGATTCATGTGCACAAAGATGTATATAACACAGAGGTTGGCAACTTCCTATCTATCTATTAATTTGTCACTCGCGACGATAAGTTATTTACCGAGATGTTCCGAACGCCATTTTGAAAGATGAGATTTCTATGCTTGCTCGTAATCAGTCAATCACGATTTAGTGAGTCCCTATATTTGCAACAAAATGTGTTTTTATACAACTGTAGTTAATGCTAAATTGCTTGAAGCTAATTGGTAAAGTATTTCGCCCTTTACTTTTCTATAAAAGCTATATTTAAAGTCCGAGCCGAGTGTTAAAAATGGCGCCCATTTGAAATATGAGAGTTTTCTATGCTTGCTCGTAATCAGTCAATCGCGATTTAGTGAGACCCTATATGTACCAAAAATGTGTTTTTATACAACTGTTATTAATGCTAAATTGTTTGAAGCTAATTGATGAGGTATTTCGTCCTTCACTTTTCTATAAAAGCCTGATCTCTCATCTCGATAGTTGGGAACAATTACGGGTTTGTGATTACGCGGGGGTCTCGATAGGCTACCAGTCTCTGTGTTATATACGTCTTTGATGATTATTATTTTGTACACACGTGTGTGTGTGTGTGTGTGTGTGTGTGTGTGTGTGTTATCATTCAGTTCATTGGTAAGATGAACTAAGTTCCAAATTGCAAGACATGAGGTTTTTCATTCTTGAAATCACGTAAAAGAAATTAACTCAATCATCAAAAGTCATTTTAATAGGTTTATTTAGGACGCAGCTGGCATTGGCGGGTTTTGTTCAAATGCAGGTGGCTGATTTAATTTGATCTGTTTTCACGATCACTGACATCAGGTATGCCTGTTGCATGAACAGAATCCTTTAGAAGAAGCAACGCTTTATCATGATGATTAATTACCACACAGACGTAGCCTCGACTGACTTACATGCAAACGTATACCAAGTCCATTCTTTGCTTTTCATTGTTATTCACCTGACTACCCTTGTGGTATTTGAAACAAAATTTCCTTTCCTTCATTACAGCGCAACATTTAAATATAACTGTCATTACTTTGTCTTCTTCCGTATCCATGACTTCTTTTTTGCATCTTCTGTATACATATCATTTAGCTAAATTGACATGATCCAACAGACGCATTTGAGAGCCTCTGGCAGATGTGTCACAATAGTATTAAACCTTCGATCTTAAATTGCTTCTTTTATCTGATGTAATGCATGAAGATCAAAGAGAACCTATATGCTATTTCTTTGTTTTAGTCACGCTGTTGTCTGTCGTAGATTTATTGAATTTTGAATGGTATCTTCTACTCCCCCTTTCAATATCCATTAATCAAACACCGAACATTGGAAAATTGATTTGCAAGTCGTCAAGGTAATCATACGATAGATAAGAGGAGTTCCAAACAAGATTATTGGACTTGAATTTATTCGGGTATCATCCGATTTTTTTGTATGGCGTAGAGAGGGACTTTCGTATATTGAAACGAGGGTAGCGTGTTTATCGCCTGTCTGTTTGAAAGCATTTGGGCATCGCGTAGCCATCTCTAGTAACGAAGGAGCGTAACGTGGACGAAAGGTTCATCACTAAAGAAATGACGAGCATTGAAAATTTAGTAAGAAATATAAATTCTAATAGAAATACGACAATCATGAGGACATTCAGACATGTTATTTTGTTCACGTGTAGCTTAGGTTTATCTCGGAATACTAGTGATTTAGTGGCATATCAGTTGGTTTTCAACACGAAGAGCCCGGTCTTGTTTAGTAGCCCAAAGCGCCTTCACCCAGATTTGTTGAGTTGGCAAGTTAGCTTTAACCCTCTTAAACTCATCTTTTGTATGTGACGGTTTAAAGTCACAAGACGTGTACCAAAACAAGAAAGAAGAGATTTCCAATAGTACATATATTTAGGAAAATACAATTACAAAAATGGTTATATTAACAATGTTGTAAAGACCAGTCTTATTATATCTGTGTTTTATATTCTTATGTCATAAAGGAATTGAAACCTTCATATCCTGCTTGATATGACTATTATGAAATAAATTCAGTAAAATGCATTTACATCTGAAAGATAGTATCCTTGTATAATTAAAGATTACACAACAAGTTTGGATTGATTATCATGTTTATCCAACTCGATTTAGTTAAATTTCAAAGTCTCAAAGCGGGATATATATATATATATATAATATATCATGTTCAAACATGTTTGATAGATTCCAGATAAAGTGAACTCCCAAAACTACTCGATGACAAGTATTTGAATAACACGTCATAAATGTCCCATCATTGACGATAATTGTCGGATTATGGTGAGTACCTGAACGAGAGTTAACTAAACAGAAGCCCCATGTTGAAAGACTGATAATCCACGTACATGTTTAGGCACATAAAGTTTAAAAAATGTAGAGTAGACAGATGCCTGTGTTGTGTTTCATCGGTATCACCAAAAATATCACAACATTGCACATCAATGACTGATGACCGAGGATAGGTTACTACTGCATATGGAAGATCTCCTGGATGAGGTCCCTAATAATGAAATATCGGGGTTCTTTCGGAAAGGGGGAGAACTATGCATATTAATCAAAAAAGGCCAAAACGACAATTATACTACTGTAAGGTACGGTGAAAACATAGAGTTACAAAATCTTTTGATACTGTGAGAAACATGGTAAGTGTGAAAAACATAGGTGATAAAAGGTATAAATGTACATGTATTTAATTAAATTTTAAAAGTTTCCGAGGATTGCATTGGTTAATAATCCAGAAAACACTCGATTTATACGTTAATGACCACAACGCTATTAAATCACGTCCCTTAAGGTTGTGTATTACGTCACGCACACTGAACGCAGTGATTGTGGCGGTTGTCATAATGACGCAATTAATGCGCGACTGTTTGTTGGACTATATCAATTCGATAAAGAATAAAAAGATAAACAAACGTTTCAAAAAAGTTAATATCAAAATTTAATTATAAGCATTGAGCCTTTATTTTGTCCGGTTCACATGAAGACATTGCATACTTTTCGTAATTCGCTTCGCGAATTACACAGTGTGCACAGTCTTCTTTCAGGTCATTTCGATGTGAACCGGACAAGAAATAGAATCAATGCTTAAATAAAAAGGATGGGGAGCAGGAATAGAAATAAGGAATTAATTCTACTGGCTCAAAGGGCGAGTTCCGTTTAGATGCTGCTGGATATTCTAAATTGGTGCAAGCCCTGTTTGGTGAGCACTGCAGGGGACAAATGTTTGATATCTAGACAATTAATGGTGCTTTTTAGAAAAGAAAATTCTACTTTTTTAAATTTTGTGATTTGAGAAGATTTATGGAAAAAAATATAATTTGGTTACAAATACATATACATAGAATCTGATTACATCCCTCGTACCAACTGACTTTGTGGAGTTAACATAGGACAAAGAATACACAATCAACGCAATTTAAGAAATATGAGTACCGAAAATCAAGAAGCCCGACGGACCACACAGAGGCATTATCAACTGATCCTTCTGAAAAACAACTGGCCTCGGGCCGACGGGTCTCCGCTTATTTCTACTCCTGTACTGCATTAATTTGGGGTAACGTTTACTCTACATTAGTAGTCAAACCGTTTAAATGTATATTGTACTTTCGCATTTAACGATAACACAACACCCTTGGTTACCTTTTTGTTTTCTGATCAACAGCGACGTTCTATTCTACCATTTGCGCCCCTATTCCTTTTATTTAATGCAATCGATTTCCTTTGGTCAGCTTGGTGGACACGTCTTTGGTTCAGAGGGTCTTCATTTCCTTTCAAACCCACCTTATCATTTTCAATCAATGTGAAGTTCAACACCATAAGTGTTTGGGAGTCTAGTTTGTTGAGTGAGTGACCTGCCCAATTACAAAATAACTTATGAAAATACTGAACTAAAAGATTGAATAATAGTATGTTGTATTCTAAAGAATTTAAGATTCAATTGTATTTAAGAGAGGTTCTAAGTTAATTTTACCCCCCCCCCCTTTCCCCTTCTCTTCTTACTTCTTTTATATTCTCTTTTTTTTCTACTTATTTCATATAGAGTTACTATAGAAATCCATGTATTTATGCTCATCGAAATATTGTGTCCTGACTGATCGCCCTTTCTGAGGTATTCTCCTTTGCCCCTCTCCAGAATTATATTTCAGCGTGAGAACTTTTGGACCAGGGCCACTCTTGGGCATATCGTTAAGGTCAAGATCATGTACCGTTATGGCAACAATCATATAACACGCCAATACGTAATTCGGAAATTATTTTCCCCATTGTGAACGTTCTTTTTTTATGCAATAATATTCAAACAGCACATTTCTATAAAGCATACATCTCTTAGTCGATACGATATTCTAGACAAAGTGTTTCTTATTAAGATCTCCTTGATAAAGGGTTGCTGCTCACAAAAAGCTCCTAAACCAAGAGTTCCTAATGATTAAATTGAAGTCATCACTTATGTTCGCGGTTATGACTTGGTTGATCGTTATTGTGTATCATAAAACAGATGATGAGGGATATGTTCCCCTTGTCGCACACCTTATCCCGCTCTTTTCTCGTTTACAACCGTCATCAAAAGAGATCTATTCCCGGATTTGAATTTGCTTACCGATCCGGATCACTTGAACTCTTTCCCGGTTTATACTGGGATTGCTCTATTGCTGGTTATATACGTTTTGTTGTGTGGAATGCTGTTTGTGTTTTTGCTGTGGTGAGATATCACCTACATATCTCCAACTATCACCCTTTTTAAACCAAGACATCTCATGGTTATTTCCAGAAAAGTCTAGGACTAATTTTCACTTAAGTTTAACTGGTAGTTACAATGAACTATGAAATTTCCTGTGGTTAAAATTGTGGTTGTGGTTACTCTAAATCAATTTTTTTGTATTAGTTATCACGTAATTAACTAGGAAAACAATTCTACAATTGCGTTAAACCATAAAGCTAGCTTACTACAAGCTAAAATTTCAACTTGTAGATAGTGGCTAACTGTAGGTGTTGGCACGTTCAAGAACCCTCCCTGCTGTACGGTCATAAGTGGCGAGGATATGCAAAATGTGCCGCCCTTTACCGGCACACGGTGACGTCTCCATAAAAGTGAAAAATTCTTTAGTGGGATGTTAGACAACAACGCTACAAGACTTTTTGTAAATCTCCTGTTTTCAAATTGACCTTTTCCTACATATTTACTCGTCTTCTTTGACTTTTGTAGCGAAACAAATCAATTTCTTCGGGCGTTAACAAATGTCAGAAGACTGATAAAGTTGCATATACATGCATGACCTTGTATATCTTGACTTCATTTGTTTCACACCAGGTACTCGTTTATCTTGGTGCCATGTTAATTTTATCAATGTTATTTATAGAAATTGTTTCTTGCATATCACCGAGTCAGTCGTATAAGGAATCGTTCTTGTTCTCTAGCTGTGACAGTTCAACGTTCACTGTGAAAAAAAGTGTGTAGATAGTACGTAGAGGCATATTTTTCATTGTATATCTTAAGTTCCGCAGAGTATATTACAAAAATGAATAAATGAAAAATAATAATAGCATTTACCTACATTTGCGATTTGAGATTACTGAGATGTATGGTGTTTTTGAGATACTTAAATTATGTTTAAACGTTGCTTGTTTAAATTATTATTATTATTTTTTTTTTTTTATTATTATTATTATTATTATTATCATCATTATTATTATTATTCATTGTATTATATCAAACTACCAGAAGCTTCCTAATGACAAAAATTGTGTTATACATTGAGCTACTTGAGATATAATAGTCAGAGGAACAATTTGCCTTCGTACTTTCGGTTTCAAGATGCCTTCGAAGTCAAAGTAATGAGACAATCAATATTCTTCGATTCTCCGTTTATAGTATAACGATCCTGTGTCTATCTTTCTACAAAGGATTAATAGAATCTATCTCCATTGCCCGGTGATGATAGAGAAATCCAAGCCTCGACATGGACAAAGTCATCTGGCACTCTGGTTAGTGGATTTCTCTATCACCATCGGGCAATGGAGATAGATTCTATTACACTATGTTTTTGGTAAACTGCAATCTTTGCACAGGTATCTTTAATGTGCCTTGAAAGCCGCAGGCATAAGGCAGTTTATGGAAACCTGACTGCTGTATTTTGCCATGTTTTATTTTAGTATTTTCTTTAAAATTCTCTTGATTTTTAATGGCCTCGAGAAATCGGTAGTATGTAAATTAAATGGCCAATACTAAAATACTGTATAGTTCAATGCATTTGTGTATCATATGGAAATTTTTATTAATTCCGTGTGTGCTATGAGATAATACGAAATGTACATTCAGTGTTAAATATGCTATGGGTTGGTTGTGTTGTTGATTGAAGTCCCACTCAAGAATCTTTCACTTATATGGAAACATCACCGGTGTCCTGCTGAAGGGCGACAAAGTTTGCCGATGCTTAGCACTTAAGGACGTAGAACAGGGAGGGTTATTACACCTACTGTTACACGGGACCTCGGTGTATTCTGTCTAAACCGTGACGTTTGATTTGTAGAAAAAGAATAGTTTAACATGATCACTGCTTTCTTCAGTGATTAATCAAATATGGCTGTAGAAACTTCAATCATATTGGATAATTTACTGGAGAATGCAGTGGTCATACGACACTGTTTACGTTTACTCTAGTATCTTGTTCCATGCGCAGTATTGAGAAAAATACTAATGCTATCACTGAGTATTAAAAAGGTTATATTTTAAAAGATACAACCATTATAATGTTGGTCCTACAATCAATAGGCTGCTGGTTTCCTGAGACCATGAAAAATGAATTTAAAAAATCAGAGTATTTCAAGGTTTTGGGTTTTTTTCTGAGTTTCTTCACATAGCAGAACAAAAATTCTAAAAATCACTACCCAAAGTCCTCAACTCGAAAGATAATTTGCATGAAACATATACAGGTGATTTAGTCGATATTTCTATTTTTGAAGTAGAGAACTAGTATCCGCGCAGTTTCCCTGTCAAAATGGAGGTCACCGACGGATATCTTGAATTGTGTGTGTTAAAGAACTTACCTTGACCAGGTGCTACATTTGGTACATGTCAGTGTATTGCTGTTAAGGAGACAGGAAATCGGCATTATTTTGATAAAAGAAATGTGGTACGGGAAATGTATTAATCATTATCATTTCAGTGATATATATATAATACATTACGGAACTATCCACGTGAAGTATAAAGATGTGGCTTTCAAGGCACATGAAAAGACCTGTGCAAAGATAGTACTTTACCAGATATGTAAAGCATCTTGTATTTAGGTCTGTGAAATAAGATATACAGATACGGTGTGATGAATTAATAACCAAACTCTTCTCTAAAAGAAATAAGGGTTATTCCCCTTTTTATCAATTCCTCGGTCCAACCATTACAATAGTTAAAAGTAGAAACGTAGTTTTTGTAATTAGACACGAGCCTGATACAAAAATTAAACGGTGGTTAATAAAAATATCAAAATATATGTACTATAAATGTTTGAAAGTTATTAGTTTTTACTTTCTGGAATCAAAGACAACAGGAACACAAATATATTTATAAGATAATTTTGATAAGCGTAAATGGTCAAAAATGCACCAAGACTTTATTCATACAAAATGTTTGGTTTACCTTCAGGGCTTGTGGAAGTATCAACGTTCCCATATTTTGGTTAAATTTGTTTCATTATATGGCCTTAGAAACGCTTTGATCAGGGTACATAGCCTACTGATTACACGAATATCGAGCGGCTTGTATCATTACGGGCCGGCACGAGCCGGTCCGTAATATGATATGATTTTGAAAATGTTCCCTGATTTACCCCATGCCTGTTGTGAGTCGAATGTAATTGTTTATTAATTTTTAGCAGATGCTGGATATATCAAACGATCACTAAAAATAGTATAAAAATATTGGTGTGATTAGAATGACGTGTTTATTTACAAAATCCGATCTTTTAGACGAAAACACTTT
>JACSZP010032582.1:0-12110 GCA_016161895.1 Pinna nobilis
GAGCGTAGAAAAAATTCTTTGAGAAGCACTTTGTGCTTCACAGAATTTTATTCTACGCTCCGTTGCATTCATGCCCTAATGAAACAAGAGAAATGCCAAACAATCCTTAAATGTGACATGGGACCTCGGTTTTTACTGTCTCAACCAAAAGACAGGGACGGCCAACCATAGAGTGGCGCTGCAGGAATTGAACCCCGGACCTTTCGATTCGAAGTGGAACACGCTAACCACTCGGCCACAGAGGCCCCGCTTTTGATTCTGAAAAGGAAAATGTAGATATGTGTAATCACATTCATACTTACCTCTGAATTGAAAGTAACCATAGCAACACATCTTTCAACTGGTTCCATGACAACCAAGCACCTAGGTTCTTTCTCACCCGGAATTTTCTGCACCCACAAAGAGATGGGCATTACAAGGCCATTTTTGTCAACGGCATCAACCTGAAAATTAACCAAACCAAAGTAAAATCACAGTTCTAAGTAATACTGATGAGAAAATGTAAAAAGCTAGACCAGCCAACTTCTGAAACCAAAATCTACATAAGTCCAAAAGGCATAACTGCCAAAAATTATTCTCCCAGATGGTCTAGATGCAAAAAATCACTTTGTGATGTCTGTGCAAGACGGAGAAAAATGAACAGAAATTCAATTATAATGGAATGTCAAAACATGGGTAACATCATATGACCATGTCCCTTTTTTTCAAGGGGGGATGGGCATAAAAAATGTTACAAATGAAATTCTAGCTTGTTTATTGCATTGTTCTAAAACATTCAAATCACTATTCTTCTACTTTTACGGAGACGTTACTGAATAAAGGTAAAGGGCTACAAATTTTTGCCTATGCTCAATACTTTTTTGGCCATCAGGCAGTTTTTAAAGTTGCTAACATCTTTTGTGACATTAGGCCTTGCTTTTTTCACTATCTGATCCAAAGAAAAAATCAAGAACAACATGATCAGAAGGCGAACACACTTCCAACAAACCAAAATTGTTCTTAAAATTCTGAACATAGGCAACAATTCAGAAACAACTACACGTCAGTGAAATATTCTTAAGTGGAATGTTATAACAGTCAAACGAAAAAATAAACAAACCAAATTTAGGTATCAAACAAACTGATTGGTTGGTTGTTTAAAATTCCACTCAAAAATATTTCTCTTATTTGGAGACAACAACGTGTCGATGAATAGTGACAAATTTTGCCCACGCTTGATACTTATGGCTATGGAGGGCTCTTTGTCACTTACTGTGACATAGGACCTCAGTTTTACTGTTTCATCGGAAAAACAAGGACAGCGACCTGCAGCTTGGCTCAGATTCGAACCCATGATCTCACAATCAGAAGGCAAACATGCTTACCACTAAGTCACAGCGGCCTCCTCAACCCCCCCCCCCCCCCCCCCCCCCCCCCCCCCCCCCCCCCCTTACTAATACAATGCAATACTAAATGTAGGGCATACTTACAACTTTACCAGCGATGCTGACAACATCCCCACTTCTTTCTTCCAGGTGTGATTCCTGGATCGTTGTTTGATCCTTGGGTTTCAGATGAATCATTTCTTTCAGCTTTTTGCCAATCAGGGAGTCAGTCTCATATCCAAACAACTCACAGGCCATTTCATTAGCAATTAGAATCTGTAAAACAAAAAGAAATCATAACTTCTTCAAATGTAAGATAATGCACAGCACTTAACAGTGGACCAACTGTAATTCAGATCTAATTCACCGTCACCCAAGTTAACTTGATAGCTTACAGTCATGAAAGATTACAAAGCTAAAAACTGATAAAAAAGTGATCTTAACATGTCCACATATGTAAAAAATGTGCTTCATTGCCTGCGCCTTGGTTTGTAATTTCATGTTTCACTCAGGAATCTTTCATTTATATGGAGACGTCACCAATGCTGGTAAAGTGTAACACATTTGGTGTATGCTNNCATCCAAAGGACAGGGAAAGCCAAAAGCAGCGTGGTGCGCATCTGAACACATGATCTCATAATCAAACTGTTGTACTGTTGTTTAACATCCCACTCAAGAATATTTTACTCATATGGAGACTCAGCGTGTGCCGGTGAAGGGCAACAAATTTTGCCTATGCTCAGAAATGCTGGCCGTAGAGCATGGAGGGTTCTTTAACGTGCCTACACCTACTGTGATACGGGACCTCGTTTTTCACAGTCTCTTCCGAAAGATAGGGACGACCAACCGCAGTGTGGCGCTGCACGGATTGGAACCTGGACCATCCAATTTGAAGTCAAACACACTAACCACTTGGCCACGGTGACAAACCTCATAATCAAAACAAGATCAGACCTAGCACTTAATCAAGACTACTGTATGGCCTGCATCTAAGACATTTCAACTTTACTTATATATACAGTCGAATCTTGAAAACTCGAAGGTCGATCTTTGGAAGTTCTCGATCTCTCGAAGTAAAGCTAAGATCCCGATTTTTTCTCTTAACAAATTAACGAAATTAACTCACAGTGTTTCAAATGTTTATGTCGAAATTTTTTATCTCTCAAATAAATCTCACAGTCCTAAGCTTGAACTACCTGTGAAATATATTCTCACTCTTTTGAAATGCCAATTTTCGGCAGACATTTTGATTACCGGCTATTTATCTATCATATGTCCATGTCAAGTCATCCCAGCTATCAAAGGCAAGAAATTTAATTTTTTTTAAATTTATATGGGTGTAGATAGTGACCAAGGGGTAAAAACATACGGTCTGATATGAAAGGCCATCTATTCTCACGGCTTAAGATGATCAAATGAGTAATCTGAGGTTTTATGATGATAACAAATCTAACATCCGGAAATGAGTAGATTTTTCAAAATGCATTGGAAATAACATCCACTGTGGCTAGCATATGTTATGTAACATTTAGAAATACTGGTATCGATGAAAAAAAAATCCTGAAAATGTCCATCTACATCAGGATTGGTACCAAATACAGTGAAACCTCGCTTTTAAGACCACCCAAGTGACTGGCTAAATTTGGTCTGATTAGTGAGGTGGTCTCCTAAGCGAGGTTGAAATAGCCTAAAATAATGATAAACAGACTGAATTTAGATAGTCGTAATGGTGAGGTGGTTTCCTAAGTGAGGTGGTCTTTAGACGAGGTTCCACTGTATTGCATTTTCTATAGGGAAAAAATCCTGAACTGAAAAAAATACAGTATAACCTGCCTTAGCGACCCACTGAATTAAAGGAAAACCTGTCATATGTGACCTAAATTCATGGTTCCCAAAATGACATTTTCCTATATAAATCACCTGAATTAAGAGACCACCTGTCAAATGTGACCCTTTTTGCTAATTCCCTTTAACAGTCTCTTAAAACAGGTTAGACTGTATCTTGAAATGTAACTAGCATCTCTGAGCATTAGCAAGACTACAAGTTGCTCATATCAGTTAATGTTCCACAAGATAATCAAAACAACAATTGGCCAAAAACAATTCTTGGTAAGCTAACTTTTTGGTCAACAGTTTTCTCAGTCAAAGATGAGCCCTGCTGTAACCTTAAATCAAGACCACTTAAGTGAGTGGCCACCACTGATCTAGTGAGTGAAATGCATTTTGATGGTCTTTTAATGCTAGGCGATGGCCTAGGATAGCTGGGGCCCTTTTCACAAAAAATCTTACGATCAAAATCACTCGTAATTGTAAGTTAGCGATATTTCAATTGATCATATTTTGTACATTTTATGATAAAATTGACCAGTTTTGGTGAAATTTGGTTTAGACCAATTATATAAATCAGATTGTGACTGTATTCATTTATTTACATTTAGAGTTTGTCAAATAAAGTATAATAAAAATTCCATACACTTACAACTAAGAGTGATTTTTATTGTACGATTCTTTGTGAAAAGGGCCCTGGTCTCTTAGGCAAGGTGTTGTCAAGTTAAGGTTCCACTGTACATTTTGGGAATGTTTCAAACAGAATATAGAACAAACTCAGAATTACCTCTGATGTTTTAGAATTGATGGTGCAGATGGCTTTGTTGGGGTTCCTGACTGTAGTTGGAAAAGCCACTCCTGACTGTCCACCACCTACATAATTATAAAACGACCAATTCTCCTCAAACGACTGGCTCAGATGAGTATCTGACACAACAAATGACCCTTTGCTGTGACCGGGACTGAAACTGACATCGTTCATGCCCCTCCCTGAAATAAACAATCAACTTGTTTGTACATCCAATAAAAATCTGGTTTTATTCACGAAAATTTTTATCTCTGGTAACTATATGAGATTCTCATGGGCGAAAATGAAATACTCAAAAATTCTAATTAAGACTTACAAGTATAGGTCTACTAAGTTGTATTACCTTTCAATTCAAATTTGTCAAATTAAAATCTCATAATAAAATAATAAAAGTTGTTGGTTGTATTGTTGTTTAATGTCCTACTCAAGAATTTTTCACTTACATGGAAACGTCACCGTAAGCTGGTGACACTTTGCCTCTGCTCGGCACTTACGGCCATAGGGCAGGGAGAGTTCTTTAATGTGAAAATACCTACTGTGACACTACCTCAGTTTATACTATCTAATCCAAAAGACAGGGACGACCAACCATACCATAGCTTGGGCTTGAACCCCAGACCCTTCGATTTGAAGTCGAACAAGCTAACTACTAGGCCATGGCGGCCTCATAAGTAACAGTCAACTTGCCATTACAGTGAGGGTCTCAATGCCAATATAAGGTCCTGTAAACTTTCTCGATTTGCAGTAAACAATATTCAGTTGTTTCATTGGTACTGAAGGAACAGTCAATTCATTGACTTGAGGTAGCAGGGAAGGCCAAGTGAGGGAACTGTTGTCAGAGGCTGAAGGTCGAGGGCAACATTTCCCTTGGCCTTCCCTGCTATAGAGCTTCAATGAGTTGACTGTTCCCGAAGAATCAAGAAATGTATAAGCAAAGATCATGCAAATAACTTTAAATTTTTAGTTTCCTTAAAACATCAAACAGACAGTCTGGATCAAAAGACACTTGAACGAGATGTCTGCACATAATTGTCATGCATGTAATAGTTCCATGTAACAGTCAACTGTTGCCCTCTCACATTATTCTGTAGGATTTAAGTCTTTTAATATGATGTTTATTAGAAACTTACTCGCTGTTTTAAAATTGGTAAGAAAAGCCTTCCAATGCCATTGGCTATCATTTTGTGGAAAAACTGGACGTTTCCACACCAAAATAAGCCAAGCATCTTTCATATGCTTGAAAGTATAGTCTAGTAATGAGCGTATGATAGACGTTCTACTCATGCTTTCATTTTTGAGACACAGTCGCTGTTCACGTTACACTATCTCTAGAGTTTTCTCACATAAAAAGACGACACATTGCTGAAAATAATAAATTAGCATGAATTAACAGGCCGTCTTTTTGTATTAATATTGCACCATTAACCCACTCACAGCAAAATGCAAGTACAATATTTTTATAGTGGCAATTTTGGAAATCAACTTGCATTTTGCAAGTGAGCAAGTGTTAATTTAGAACCCTGATGTTCTTTTGCAATACCTGAGCTTGCGTGCTTTCGCCTTCCTTGCTCCCTTTGGCTTTTGGCTTTGCTCATCGTTTCATCCAAACAAATCTTGGATTTGGTTGTTTTGGGAAATGATTGGTTAATCTCAAATGAATCTTCTTGTTTCCTGGAAATGCCCAAATGGGCACCATGCTCCTGATAGCTGCTCCGGATCCTGTCCAGAGGAGAGGGGTATGAAGGTGTGCCAAAGGACAACTTGTTTCCAAATAATCCAGATTTCCCATATTTGCTGAAGTTCTGGTTCACATTCAAATCTTGAAACCGTTTCTGGAAAGCAGATATTGAATAGTGAAATAAGGTTTTTGTATCTACCTGTAACTAGGTAAATCATTCTACAGATCTGTTTGTATCTACCTGTAACTAGGGTAAATCATTCTACAGATCTGTTTGTATCTACCTGTAACTAGGGTAAATCATTCTACAGATCTGTTTGCTCTACTTTGGCAATTGCAATTATCTTTATAAGTATTTCTGATGTAATCTAAATTTAGTTTTGCTTGGGTGTTCGTAATTTTTAGATTTTAAAGATATACATTACTAAAAATGTTACTGGAACATTTGATTGCAGGTCTTTGCTCTCCTACAGTGGTGCAAAGATATACAGTCGAATCTTGAAAACTCGATTGCGATCTCTCGAAGTTCTCAATCTCTCGAAGTAAAGCTACGGTCCCGAATTTTTTCCTTAATAAATTAAGCAAAATTAATCTCGATCTTTCGAATGTCGAAGGCAAAATTTTCTATATCTCGAATTAATCTCACAACCAAAAGCTTAAAATACCTGTGAAATACTATCTCAATCTTTTGAGATGCGAATTTTTGGCAGACATTGTAATTACCACGTGTTTATTTAGTAATCAAAACGGACGACAGTGTTATATTATTACAGAATATTTACTTAAATGATGAGCGTTGTGAACAGTGTCCGAGAATGGGAGTGAATAAGAGGGTTTTGGGCGGTGGAATAGCGTTCAGCTGGATAATAATCGTATTTTTGAAAACTAGAAGTCTTGAAAACTCGAAGTTTATCAACGGCCCTGAGCACTCCGAGTTTTCGAGATTCAACTGTACATGTATTGTGGGACGGTATACCACAATATTGTTGCCACGGTTCGTTTCACAATTCATTTTTCCTGTAAAGGATACTCCCACAATACATTCTGGAATTTTGTCCGGATCCAGTTTTAAAAAGTAGAGATCGACTTCCAGTAAATAAACATGGCTCCCACTCTAAAGCATGAGATTAAAATCTGAGGGCCTCCTCCAAGTCGGCAATTTCGAAACATTTTGGTTTCTGAGTAATGAAAGCCGAAAAGAAAGATAAAGGCAAAACTTAAAGTCAAACAATCTGCTGTCACTATTCGACTACTGAAGTGACCTACAAGGCGAGAAACACAATGAACATGGCAACACACATAAAACATCATAATCCTGACATTGATATTGTTGCCTAAAATTATTCCTTTTCAAGTCTCTGTACAGAATACATTGGTAAAATACTGTGCCGTGATAGGTATCATACTGAGAGTATAAACTATGAGCGTACGCAAATTTTGTGCCGATCTGGACCAGTTGTACATGACAATACTGAGAAACAAAGGGGCTATATAAATGGTTTCTACACTACAATGAATAGTTCTTACACTACAAGAAGTGAACAGATTTCATAAAATTCAGTCGTCACTAATAAAAGGCATTTCATCTTATTCATGCAGAAAACAATTCCAGTTCCAAATTGGGAATTTTTGTATTCATTTTGGGAAAATATTGGCCGTTTTTCGATTCGGAATGGGTCCGGTAACCTGACCCCAAAACGGCCTAGAAAAATCCCTGTATTGTTAACAGAAATTTGTGCAACATCACAATGCCTGAAAACTCAAACGTATAACTAAATGTGGAAATTATTATAAGTCAACGAATACCCATTGAAAACTTACTGATAGCAGAATATTTGGGGTGGAATTAAGAGGTCTCTGATAAGGACTACCAAAGTGATCTGTATAGGTGCTGTTCGATGGCATACTTCTCCTTTCATATTTCTTGGATGCAAAAACCGGAGAGTACAAAAAGTCTCTGTATCTGTTGAAACAATAATAGAAAATGTAGCTTAAATTTAGTGACAGCATGTTGACAACAAAATAATGTTAATAACAATTACTTATGGTAGGCCTCGATTGTAGTCTGTACATAACAAAATCTGGACCTTCCCTTTGATACAGTTAGTACTTACCAAGCAGGACCAATGAACAGTAAGAGATATTTAACTCTTTCAACACCACAGACCAAAATGGACTGATCAAAGATGATAGAGTTAAGTTAATAATTTGTAATTACAAATATTTGCCACATTCCTCCCAAACTTAACTCGGACTCTGATATCCTTATCCCATTACAACTAACTGTACTTATCACCCACATGAATGATCCATGCTCTTAGGACTTACCGCTACAGTACCCAGTGTTTTCCCTTTGTTTTAATAGAATAGGCTTGAAAGTGCATCAAACAGGCCAAGATGAGGACCTGGGGGTGAATTGAATAGACCAAGAAGGGGGATCTTGGGGTTCTCCCCACAGAAAATTTTTGAAACTTAGATTTGAACCCGTCAGCCGGTTCTTAGGGAAAACACCAAGTACCTATCACCAGTGTGATTGATCCATGCTTTTGGGCAAGGACAGTCATCAGGAACATTTATTTAGGTCGAAAAACTGTTTACCAATCATACCAATGTTGTGACCAGGACCAGGGAGCGAACCCAGTCCCCACAGCTTGCTAGATGAGCGTTCTACCATTGAGTCAACACTTCGGTCATTAGGCTCAAGGGCTTAACACTGTCTAGATTTGCCATATTACCTACAGTACTGGTCCTTAGGCAGGACTCGAAACTAACCCTTTTTCCAAGGTGGACAAGAGGGCCAGTACCTTATACAGGTAAGAATCTACTGGCCCCACCAAAGAATCTACTGGGACACATGAAAAAAAAAAATCAAAAGAATTATTTTCTGCAGATATACAGTCTGAATGCAGGATACTTTCAGTTTGTGATAAAAAAAAATGGAATACAATGTATATAATTTAGGTTAATTTAAATAGGCATGTTTCAAGCATGCAGATAAGCCTTTTCTTTTCTGAGTTTCTACTGGACAACAGGGCCATTTCAGACGAGAAATTTATTGGCCTGATGGATTTTTTACTGGCCATGGGGCAGTGGATCAGCGCTAATATCGAGCCCTGAACGGTGAAGAATAGAGGTACAAATGTACAACTAATGACATTTTGTGATTTGATTTGAATTCAAATTCAAATGAACTCACATGAGAGGTCACCAGAAGGATTCTCTTTTTACTATACAGTAAATGCAAACGACGAACTATGCGGCGAGATCTCTAGTAAAAAGAGAATCCCTCTGCTGGGCCTCTCACGAGAGTTCATTTGAATTTAAATTGCGGCTGCATACATTGCTGAGATATGGAATTGTACAAAATTAAGAGGAAAATATCAATTAACATTGTTTAGTGAATCAGAGATTCAAAAAATTGATGGATTCTTAAAAATGGATTATTGATTTATCAAAATATTGAATAATTTTTGAATGACATGAAATTTAGTCATAAGTGACAATTTGACAATTCAAAAGTGGTCTGTCAACTCCAAGTTTTTCCAACAAGTTATATGGATCGAAATAGAAACAGAGGTGGGAAGTATGACATCGAAGTTTCAATAGAAATTAGACCATGTCACTGACGACCATCTCAAACAGGCAATGTTTGGATTTGTTGACCTAGACTAGAGACAGTAGAGGCTAGAGCCTACTTGTTACTGTTAGACGGATATTCAAATTATATCCTTTCGAGTAAAATGTATACGAGATATCAAATGTGGACTCTAAAACTAAGATCTACCCCATTTGTTACTTTATGGGATGAAAAGAAAGTAGACACATGTATTGATCGCTTAAATTTTTGAACTTGTCCAAGCTTGGCCGGTTGGTGACCCAATAATATTGGCAATAAAATTTCAACTGTGATGAAAAGTTAAAGATGCAGCTAGAAATGTTGTTACATCGCACTTTTAAAAATTAGTTAGGATAGAAACATCGCTGTAAACATTATCTAGATATGAGAGTTAAATTAAACATAAAAACTGAGTTGAAACCCCCGGCGAGTTTACCCATTCAATTCGTCCGCCATTTTCAAAGTGTACTTACGCATGCGCGAAAAATACATCTAGGGAGAATTCATTAAATTGAATGAAAAAAAACAGTTTGGGAGAAATCATTGATCCGAACCTAAAGACATACACGTGTGTAGGCCTACTTTAGGCCACCGCTTCGCTTCATCAAGCGACGACATGTGGCCTCTAGTTGACAACAATTATGTAGCCACAATTTTAATGGATTTGTCTAAGGCGTTTGACTGTCTTGCTCATGATCTTTTATTGTTGAAACTTATGAAAAGAATTGAAAATATTTTATTGCATATAATAAGCAAATGGGATCAGGCACAAGTTGAAGTTCATGTAACTTATGAAGCCTTCTCCCTACAATTACAAAAATAAGTCATTCAACATCAGTACCAAGGACTTATAAACAGACTTGTAGCTGCATTCGCATTTCTCATTATAATAACTTAAAGGACTAGAGCCATTTACCCCCTATATCGGCCCTGATATTTAAGAAAAATGAAACTTCCATGATTATTGTAACTTTCCTTATAAATCAATAGTACTAGCTATGTAGTACTTAAATCGGGATCGAGATTTGTTTGGGAAACCACACGTGAGACATTGTAAACGTCGGAACCGGATTCGATACCTATTCGAGCTACACACCCAAAAAATTGGCTTAGCCCTTGGATGAAATCTAAAGTGTCTTTTATAAATTTTAAGGTAGTCGATGTCCATCTATACAAATTACCCTATCTATGTATCAGCTTATTTTCTTAACCAGATGTTGATATTACGAATTATTAAAAGTCAAACCTATACCGAGTACATATATTTTTCCGGAATTTCCCCCCTTTTCAAAAAATAATAATTTCTTATATTGCGCATTCCTCGCTGGGAGATTTGAAATCGTCAAATGAATCATTAAATTTAGAGCTATTATTTTCCCTGATAAAATCTTTCAGCGACGTTTGCGCTACTATTCAAAAATCAATTTTAAATATCGCGCGAACGAGCTGAAAATGTCGTCTGCACCAACTACTCGGTACTTCACCTACAAGATCTACTCTACGGCAAAGTTACAAGAAGAGATTCTAGTACCTGTAATTCTTCAATCTGAGGGCAGAATTAATGAAAACAAGCATTGTAAGACCATATCACACTGTCTGGTAAGTTTGTATTCACAATCATATGTCTAAAGGCAGCTGCACACACGGTAGATTTCAAATACTAGTAGCCTAATACTAACAGGCCTACGCCGCCTAGCTGTCAATGTTAGTTTACATTCACCGTCAAAACAAGTTAGTATGTTTTGAAAATATCCATGTTAAATTAAAGGGAAAAAAGATTAATTAATGTCAAACTTATTGGATATAATTTCCTGAGAAATAATTTCTCCGAGATCGTTCAAATAAATTGATTTTGCCACTGTCTGTCGCTCGATCGTTAATGACCTGCCTCTGGCATTGACAAAGCCGAGATGATCGTCTGCAACTCGATCCACAGTTGTAGAATCATTCCCACAAGCCATGAATATTACCCTGTATTTGTTCTGAAGACTTGTAGATATTACTTTTAAATAAATAGATTTATTCAAAACATAAATGGTCTGGATCTATTAATATAAACAGGCTTTCAAAGAGGCCCCTGTAATCCTATATGTCTGTTCTATAAGTAGACGATGCGTATGTTGTTATCGCTATGGGAGGTAACTCTTAAAGGAATGCCCTTATTATTGGTTCGACTTGCGGTGTTTCGCTCGAATTACCGATTTGTCTGTGATGTTTTCCCCTATAGTATGATAAATGTTTTTATTATAGTTTTATATGTACATGTACGTGTATTTTAGATTTCTGCTATGTTTTTTTTTAAAAATATGCATTAAGGGGACACTAAATATTTACATTATAAATAAAACGGATTCAGTATCTAAATACCAACGCATGTGCGGATCCAGGATTTTTTCCAGGGGGTCGAAATTTTCCGGGGGGTCCAACAAGGAAAAAAAAACATCGATCCCTGTTAAAATGAGCATAAAAAATCATCGACCACTGATGGTACATGTATATACTTTGCTAATTTCAGGGGGAGGTCCGGACCCCCTCTAGATCCGCCTATGCCAACATATAAATTAACATAATATACATAACAACATAGCATATAAATTGTCATTCTGGCTTGTAGGAATTCACAAAGTTCCAAACGTGCCACAGGACTCTTACATGTTTTTGCTTTTGCCTAGGCCCTATTTGTTAGCTACAATCATAAGTAGCTACTTGTGATCAAGATTTTTTTTCAGTTTAAATAAACTATTGTAAATCTACTATTTTCTATTATATAACTTAATGTTTTTTTAATTTTACTTAACCTTTGAGGGAAAACTTAAT
>JACSZP010032584.1:0-11250 GCA_016161895.1 Pinna nobilis
GAAATTCAAAGGAATTTATAAATCGGGACTTCGAATTGACTTCGAGGTTTCAAGAACTTCGAGGTTTCGACGTTCGAGGAATCGAGAGTAAATTTACTTAATTTATGAAGGAAAAAAATCGGGACCTGAACGAAACTTCGAGGTTTCGAGAACTTCGAGGTTTCGACGTTCGAGTTATCAAGAGTCACCTGTATTTAGTTAACAGTACCATTATGCTCACAGAAGGCATCAGAAGAGCATAACGTTACTTCCAGCAAATGTTTGGAAATACACTTTATCATTTACCTACACGTTCACAACTAATTACAGCTGAAAATAACAAGTACACATGCAATTTTGAGTAAAAAAGGTAATGTTACTTATGGTAGTGGCAATTTATCCGTATCGTACTCTGGGAAGGTTTTTGCTAAAAGTACAGTTTAACCTGCCTTAGCGACCCATTGAATTACAGGAAAACCTGTCTTATGTGACCTAAATGCATGGTTCCCAAAATGGCTTTTATCTATATAAATCACCTGAATTAAGAGACCACCTGTCATATGTGACCTTTTTGCCCCTTCCCGTAGTTGGTCTCTTATAACAGGTTACACTATTCTCAAAGTAAGAGTTAAGATATACTAATGACAGAATTGATCAAACCTTTGGAAATCCTGTCTCCTCACAGTCTCTTATCATATCTGTGAATTGTACTGCTCTGTCTGCAATATAATCTGGTTTGAAGGCAGATATAATGGCATGTAGCATCAGAGCACTGAAAAGTAAACAAGATTATAAAGCATATCTGTAGAAAGCACATCTGCCATTTACCAAACACAAACACCATACATAAATTGATTGGTTAGTTGTATTATTGTTTAACGTCCCATTCAAGAATCTTTTGCTTGTATGAATTAAGATGTCACCGTATACCAGTGAAGGGCTATAAATTTGGCCTATGCTTGGCGCTAATTGCCATTGACCAGTGAGGGTTCTTTAACATGCCGATGCCTACTGTGACACAGGACCTAGGGTTTGACTGTCTTATCTGAAGGACAGGAAAAACCAACCGCAGCGTGGCGCAGATTCAAACCCATAACCTCATAATCAGGAGGCAAACACACGGACCACTTAGACATGTCGGCCCCCTATATGTGAAACACTGATATCCCTAATTAAACAGAAATGAGATCTGTATCACCCAGTGTAAATGAACAAAAGCCAAGGTCACATGGTCTTATAGTTTAATGGCATATGTAAGGTCTTTTTGAAAGATATACAATACAAAAGCTTAATCACTTATCATTCACTAAAATATGGTAAATACTTTGAAGACAAACAGGCAGATCAAAAGCTATATGCCAAATTTCTTTAATGCTTTGGCAGAAGAAGAATAAAATTTGTATCTCACCAATAATTCTTGAGGTGAAATGAATATTGTGAAGTTAGATAACAACAATAAATAAGTTGGCATCTGACACATCACAAGAATAATCAATTTTGATATCTGGAGAGAAGATCTAAATTCTATAAATCAATTTGGGAGAAAAATGGTACCCTCCATCTTCAGAATGGGAATATTACATAAGTAATGATATTCTTCCTAGAAATTTGGATGGTGTCGGGGCACTTAGTGTTCTTGCTCCTTGCACTTATTCCCTCGTTCAAAAACAGTCAAGTGTACTCACCTGACCACTATTTATTATGAAGTTGACAAAGTTTACCTGTTACAGTGCTTCTTAGATTTCTGTAGCACCATTTCTAGTGTTTTCTCTGAAGACTTATTTGCAATGCATTGTAGTAGCCAGTCTACTGCTGGAGACATCAATGTCAGGTACTTCGGCATTTCAACTTTTTGCATAGCAAGTATATTTTGTACACTGTCCCCTTGCACCTGGAAAGAAATGTTACTAAATTAATTGTTGTAAGTCTTTTAAACATAAATACTAACCATCTGTACATGTATTTACTTTGAACAAATTCCCATGCTCTTTGGAAAAAGCTTTAAACAGGCTAGCATGTTCCTGGAAAAGATCTAAGATTTAAAAAAAGATAAAACCAATCCTAAATCTGGAGAGCCACAACATGAAAATTTTATCTGTGAGCATTTGAACATCTGATATGAAGGTTCACATGACTGACTTGATCTTAAGTAGATTTTGTGTCTTGAGTAAAACAAATAGAGCATATACAACAAACATATTTTAGAAATATATGAGTCATTTTACCTGGGGGTAACTTGTAAGGAAGTCATTAAAACACAGCATCAAGTGATCTTTGGTTCGTGGTGCTACCATAATACCAATCTGAAACAAAAGCAATGCCAACATAGTATTATACACCCATCATAATTACTTGGAATAAGACAATTTTTAATGGACTTTTTGTAAAGAGCATTTAAAAAAATGATAAAGTAAACTTCAGGAAAATAATAGAAATGATGTCTTCATCATCTGTGTTATACAAGTTTAGATGGTACAGGAAATGTATTGACCTTGGAGATTTGGCTAGGTACCAGGATACGGCACATCCTAAGGCTCTAGTGAACAGTTCAAATGAAATATTATTAACATCTATGCAGAATGGTAAAATGTTATGGCCTGGACAAAAGTTTTACCTATCAAATGTACTGCAAACATCAACGCCAACTCTGGTAAAGGGGCAATAGAATAAGCTCCTTCTCGCTTCATGATGTGAGGGTAGAATATGTTGCTAAATAAACAGGCTGATAATTTTGTCCCTACATATTATACAATGTGAAAGAAGAACATGAAAAGAATACGACTTAGAGAGTTGTTGTCAAGAGATATATACATACCCTACTGAGATAGCTTCTAGCATAAATAGCAACAAGAGGGTCCCCAATACCTCGTGTCATGACTGAAAGTCTGTGTAACGCTTCATTGTACTCTCTGGAAATAAAGAATATTTGTAATCTTTATGTAAATCAGTAACGGGACAATCCTCCGTAAATTATAAGTAATGCCGACTTATAAGGAATGAAATGTTTCTATCAAGTTATCAGTGACAATGAAAAGCTATTGGTGATAAGCATCAATTATTACTCATCAGGTTTATGAGACAGTAACTGTAAGTGTTGGAATCTTAAAGAAACCACCCTACTCTATGATCATAAGTGCTGAGCATAGGCCAAATTTGGCACACTTCATTATCATTAGTGGCATCTCCCATAAAGGTGAAAGATTCTTGAGTGGGATGTTAAACCATATTACAACTGACCAACTTATCAATTTTGAATTATTAAGTTAGGTCTAACCAGCCCCAGTAACTCAATGAATTAAAGCACTATCTGCCTTGTGTAACCCAGATGTATGCTTCCAAAAGTGCCTTATTCCTATAATAATTACCTATATTAAGAGACCACCTGTCATATGTGACCATTTTTGCATGTATATGTGAGGGACATTGTAGTAAAAGGAGTAACATGATATATAATATACTGACAGTCACTACAAAACAGTGATAAACTGGTTATCAGCAGTAAGTTATATTGGATATTGATAGCCATGGTAACAAGTGATATTGATCTATGATAGATACAGAGGCCGCCATGGCTCAGTAGTTTGTGTTTTCATCTTCTGATTAACCATAATATTGATCTATGAAAGATACAGAGGCTGCCATGGCTCAGTAGTTTGTGTTTTCATCTTCTGATTAGAGGTGATGGGTTCGAATCAATGCATGTGGTGACATCTCCATATAAGTGAAAGATTCTTGAGTAGGACGTTAAACAACAACAACAACTATGATAGATACATATTACTCATTTGTATTTAATTGGAATACTAGTATAAACCCAAAAGTGTGAGATTTCATAAAAGAATATGGCCACATAATGTAAGTGTTCAATAAATCCTTACCCAACATTCAGAAAACCATAACATTTCAAGATGGCTGTCTCTACATAAAAACGAGGAATTAGTTCTCTGATGGAAGCTATCTTGAAAAACCAGTTTCTACAAGTCTCTTTAGCAAGTTCTGGTACCATGTCAGGTGTGAAGTTATCTGAAAATTAACAAGATTTTGTTAGAAACTAACAAAGATGACACTTTGTAACAAATTTGTTGAATGCATTTAAATAGTAATATGTGACTAAATCATAAAGCTAAATATGGAATTTAAGACATGAAATCATAAGGGAAGTTAAAACGAGAATGTCATTAGTATAAAATGGGAACCCGCAGAAGTGATACTACACAATAGGCTAAATGCAGATGCACAATACATTAAGAGAGATGCCATGACTTAATAATTAGCCAGTTTGTCTTCTAATAGAGGTCATGGGTTTGAATCTGTGCAGTGGTGTCAGATGTCTTTTCCTGTCCTTAAGTTGCGACAATAGAAATCGAGGTCCTGTGTGACAGCAAGTGTCAACATGGTAAAGAAACCTTAATGTTCAATGGCCGCAAAAGCAAAGCATAAGCCAAACATAGTCTAGCTTCACTAACATTCGATGTTGTCACTGTATTTGAGACAGATTCTTGGGTTGGACATTAAACAATTCAACAACAACTATACAATAACAAAGAATTGTCTCCCTTGACCAAGTACTGTTATATCAGCAGAGTAAATATTTCATTGATAGATAAATGAAAATATATCCCACCTGGCAGTTTCATTGGAGGACCACTGCCTGGATAAACAGCCTTCTCTTTCAGTCGATCATACACAAGTTTGCCTGAAATATCAGAATCTTTTATCAATTTGTATTTTGAAGTTCAAATTAAAAACAATGAAAATAGAAAATTTGCTACAAACTAAAGTGTACATCAACAAGGTGCATGTTAATTTCAGAAATTTGTGAAGGGATAATAAACCAGATATTTTCACACAGAAATGAATATAAGAAATGTGTTGTTATCCAAAATATCACAATTTAAAATTACTGACATTTTTTCATGATGCAACAAAGCATAGTAAATCTTCAGTGATAAGCCCATCTCCAGATGGCTCTAATATGACATTCTTAGCCATTACAACACTACAAACCATAATACTACTTAGATACTTCAGAATGAAAGGGTTTACTGGGCCAACTTTAACTGGAGATTTATCAAAAGAAACATTTTGCAAGGATATCTGTTTGTGACAGACACTTCTAACAGAAAGTCACAGAGGATTTTAAACCAAGGTAATACATGTACCGGTATATGTATATGTGTTTGAAATATGAAGCCTCTGTTCAGCAACAAAGTACTACAACGTCATGTTTCTCAGAGGTAGGTCAAAGTACTCCAAGGTCAAAAGCATTAGGTGAAAAAATTTGGTAGAGAAAGAAAGTTCTTGTTAAAAGGAATATATGTGTGAAATATGAAAAGTCTATCACAAACTATTCAAAGGTTATGTCCCAGGTAGAAGTTTTTGCAGATAAATAGACAGACAGACAATGAGACAGACCAAAAAAATTTGTACCCTCAAATCTCCCATTACACGGGCATAAAAAGCACACGAAGACTGACAACAGCTTACTTACCAAAAGTGTCTAAGATGTCTGTTATCAGGACATATTTGCTAGGGTAGAACTGTATCACTGAAGTGTCTGATAATAACTTTGAACACTGAAATCAAATAATATTCTGAATATAGCAACAATTTACAAAAGTATCAACATGTAACAACCATTATTTTCTGGTAAAATCAATTTTTTGAATAAGTTTTCCATTTTTTTTGTCTTGCAAATTTCTGCCAAAAAATTGTCTCAAACTTTTAATTCAGAATAATGTCTTGATCTACTCTGGTTATTTATTCATGTGTTTTAAAGATTGATAACTTTGGTTTCAAGAGAGAAAAAGGAACAAAGACAAACCTAAAACACTAGGTCCAATGTCTATCTCTTATTAGTTATTGCTTTAGGCACGATTGACAACCTTTCAGGTGTATAGTGGTGGTCATTTTTTTGTTTGGTGGAGGAGATAACTCAATAGCAAATGTACCCAGGAAGAGACCACTGGCCTACTAAACTTGGCAACTGTTTTCGCAAAATAAACTTAGCTTTCAGCTAGGCTGAACAATGCACTGACTTGAGGTGAGAAGCTATATGATTTAGAGCAAAATGTTCTTATCATGTGGACATGAATGTCTTAATTATATCTATCTAATGACATAATTTAAATCCTGTAAGTGCAATACATTTCAGAACAAAGTGATGTCTTTGTATCTACCTGAATGGCAATCTTTAATGCTTTAACTCTTTGATCATGCTCCCAAGCACTTATAAGAGCTTGATTTAATTCATCAATGCGTTTGACATAGTCTTGTTGACTAAGGTTTAACATTTCTTGTACAGATCCATCCTCAAAGTCGTCCAACTGTTCAAGTCTGTTTTTCACTTTATCTGTTACTGTTGATGTTGTTTGTGCCTTGATTACAACTAGAATGAACAAAAAATTAATTTGTAATTTTCAAAAAAAAATTTAAACATCAAGATTATAAGGGTCATGAAATAGTGACAAAATATAGAATGAAATTTTTCAACAAATTGCATTCATTTAATCTTTACTTCAAACTAGACGCAAAAGAATTTTGTTTTGTCAAATATTAAGCAAACTCTCAGCATACATCAGAACAGTACTAGAGCCTATAGGTATATATTCTGCTCATGAATTTATTCTAGATTATGTAAAAGTTTCATGTGGTGTTGAGCAATGTAAATGTGTGGCACATAGTAGTTTGTTTGTCCTAACAAATGATGACATTCAACAATTTTTCTGGTATGTAATAATCTCAAGTTTTCCATTACAAGGAAAAGACCACGTTCTTACAAAATGAATCTGGTATTATTGTGTAATATGCTTTCAATACTAATTAAGATATGCCCTACAGTCTAATGAATTACAAAATTATTACTAGTTAATTCCTCTCTGTTATGGAACTGACATTAAAATGGCAAAAGTAGCATAATTATTTACCAATACATTTACATATTGATTTAATTTTCACACTACATAGCATACGCTTAAGTAGACTTACCAAGATTTATCTTTTTTATCTTACACTGAAATTTAAATCTTCTTAACATGTCCAATGAAGCGTAAAATGGTCATGGGTTACATCTGAGATCATATTCAATCTTGACACAAACAAATCAATCATATGTGCAATCAAACCTAGGAAACAAAACTTAAAATAACTTCTGAACATCTTTGGGTGAATGTAGACATGGATGTAGATGCCAATGACAAAGAAAGGGCAGCTCCCTCTCACATCATTATGACATTGGTAAACAATAATTAGAGATCCCTACCTTTCTCTTTATCAGCTGAAGACAGGAAGCTCGTTGTTATTGACAGCTTTTCAGATGTGGTATACTTGGACAATATGCCGGCCTTCTTTGTTTCCCATGGTTCAAATGTGTCATCTAGCTCATTGGAAGTCTACAAACAGATGCAAAGTATACAAATGAAGTACAGTTGAATCTCGAAAACTCGAAGTGCTTGGGACCGCTGATAAACTTCGAATTTTCGAGACTTCGAGTCTTCAAAAATACAATTAATTTCCAGCTGAACGCTATTCCACCACCTCAAAACCCTCTAAATCACTCTTTTTCCCGGACACTGTTCTCATCACTCATCATTTTCGGTAAATAGACCTATTCTATAATAATCTAACACTGCAGTCAACTTTGATTACTAAATAAACACGTGGTAATTATAATGCCTGCCAAAAATTTGCAAAAGATTTAGATGATATTTCATAGGTATTTAAAGGGTAGGACTGTGAGATTTATTCGAGAGATCGAAAATTTCGCCGTCGATGTTCGAAAGATCAAGGCTAAATTTGCTTAATTCATCAAGGAAAAAAACGGGACGGTAGCTTTACTTCGAGGGATCGAGAACTTCGAGAGAACAACGTTCGAGTTTTCAAGATTTGACTGTATATAAATCATAAATTTGTCCAAATAACAAGTATGCAGCAGGAAGTATGCTTCACAATATTCATCAGGGCAGTTTTAGTGTGCTAGTAATTTTTGGATCTTTTGAAAGCTTGCAGGAAAATAAAACAAATTCAGAGATCCATCCCTCCTCTTATCTCAAATACTGATATTAAAACCTAGAATATACAGTGTATCTTACACCAGACATACAGAGAATTAGAAATGAAGTGTGTCTACAATACAACAATAATGCTCTTCCCTTTTGACATGCACATCTTGACTATTTGAATAGATATTCTGTAAGATATTTAAGTTTTAGCTTATGATAGAACTACAGGAGGAAATAATTGGACAAACTATGTTCCCTATAGAGTATTTGCAATCAGCATGAAAAAAAATTATCAACTACTGGCACTTTGTCTATATAGAAAATAATCAAAATCCTACTGACATGCACACCTCAACCATATCAGTAACCAAAATTTGAAAGCTGTAGTGCCAAAATTTTAGGAGCAAACAAATTTGCTGCAGGGGTGTAGACAAAATACTGGTAGGTGATAAAATCAATAACTATTCATTCATTGAAATAATATTTACATTGTATTAATGATAATGTTTCAGAGCAACCCAAGTGCCCCCACTGGCACCAAAATTATATTTAGTAGTCCAAGACACATACCGGTAATAGAAAAATTGTTCTACTCCATAGCAAATATCAATTTGACCTTCATGGCAGATCTTTCTAAAAACTCAGTCAAAAATTATCCATGTATGCCATAGAAAATGCAGGGAAACTGAATTAATGATATGATGGATGGATGGGTAAATGTACATATCCATCTACCAAATCATACTCAAAAGACATGCACCTATTGAGTCATTATGTCTCAAGTCACTTCCTGGTTTCAAAGAAAAGTTATACTAGTGTTTTACTCATAAGTACTACAAAATCATTTCATACAAATGAATGAACATCTGATTTAAGTATAACACATGTAAAGATAAAGATGTTTTTTGTAACAATTTTAGGGGCCTCCTTGTGAGGTTAGAGAACTGTTATTTAAATTCTGAGTCTTTTGTGTCAAGCTTCAGTTAACTCTTCTTAAGTGACATTTTCAATGTTTGCCCCTTTACTTGTGCTAGATCAGTGGTTTTGTATCTATGCACATTTGAGACTGGAATCCTCTTCTACCACTTAAAACTGGATGCCGCCACATGACTGAAAATTATTGCGTGTGACCAAAAATATACCAATATTGAGTATCACAAAAATAAGAATTTTTGGAGATGCAACATACGAATAATTCACTAAACAAGATTGTAAACATCACACTATATTACCTGTAAACTAGAGGATCTTGGCTTTTTTGTTCCTGACTCTGACCTAGCAGCAATCTGGGAAAGTGGGTCAGACCCCTCAAAAGTGTTCCCAAGGGGTCCTAAGCTACTCAGGGGATCCACAAAATCAGATTTCTTCCCACCTCCACTTTTGACATTGCTCCCTTTTGCTGGTGTCCCTCTCTTCTCTACTCCTTTGATATCAGTGACCTGAAAATGAAATGACATCATTAGGCTATATATTGTTTACCATATTCAACCTCCCATTCAAGAATCTTTCACTCATAAGAAAATGGACATCTTTTTTTTACTGTCTCATCAAAAGGACAGAAATATCCAGCTGCATTTGTCAAGGCTCAAACCCCCGACCTTCTAGTCTGAAGGTAAGTGGTTTAGAAGTACCTTTCTGCATCTTAACATGAGCATATCCTTACTTAAAGTTCATAATTAAGACTTTTATCTGTGTAACAAAGTAGTGGTTCACATTTCAATGAATCTATGAAATTGATTTCAACATAATCAACTCCTTAAGACTACATTTTTGTTCCACCAATTACATAGAATAGATTGATTTACTGGGTTAAAGCTAAAAAAAATTTGAAGTTGTACCAGTCTCTCAAAGTGTCTAGTTCTTTCTGACCATTAAAACTTGAGAATAAACTCTGTACAACTCGAAAAGAAAAGATGTCATGCTACTTACTATGATACTTTTAAGTGGATGGTTTGTAGCTATTTCTGTAGGCAAGTCCTCATGACTGTGTTCAATCTGATAGTTTCTTTGACGTGGATACCTGCATTGCAACAGAATAACAAATTCATGGCATTCAAAGAAACATAAGTATAAAAGACTATTCTAGAGATGTGCAAAAAATTGGTTACATATATATACATGTAACAGGTTATATCTTTCTTTATTCCAGAGATATGTATGGGGGAAAAAACTTTGGGAAAAATACTTTTAGTTCACTGACACATAAGGCACATTTGTAGTTAATGGGATGTACATAGGAGCATGATTTCATTGGTATTGGAAAATGTGTCTATGAATGATCATAAATTTTTCGCTATGGTACGATGTATTGGACTGTAACGATTTAAAACACGATGAATTGTCCAGATAAAAGAAAAATGACCATAATTACAACCTTGCTTTTCATCTGTTGAATATGGAAGTGAATTCATAGGTTTGTACATTAAACAAGTGTCTTTAATTTATCCTTCATTTATCTTACATGTATATAATTATAAATGGGGAAAATCCCACTGTACATGTAAAATCTATTAAAATATAAAATTGGATGTCAATCTTTCGCCAACTGGTTTCAGTTGAATGAGTCTTTCAGCAAGTGTTATGTTCATTATATTTATCAAAACTAGTAACTCAAGCATAAATATAGGGGCCCCTTATTCCAAAAAAAAAAAACCAAAACAAAACAAAATATACACATGAATATTTCTGATACATTAAATAGCATTTTCCTATTTACTGGTTTAAGCTAAATTTAGGCTAAACATAAAATGGTAAAATCTCTTTACCACATGATATGGCAACAGAATAGGCCTAACCTATACCTTTACATTGTATAGTGGCCATGGACATGGGATAATGCCAATGTCAATGAGGGGGTGTAACCTTGATGCTGCAAAGTAGCATACAGAGCTAAACCTTTGACAACTAATGGTTGCATTTTTCAGACAAAATCGAAAAACAGGGTTTAAGAGTCAGGGCATGGATTCATGAATGTATTCATACGATGGGGATATTTTTCCTTAATGCGTAAGCGTGTTTTAAATAATTGTAAAATGTCACTTAGAAGCTTACCATTCATGTGTAGCCATTTTGTCTGTCACATGATCTGTGGTTGTCGACTCGATGATCAGTTTCGACGTCGAATAGTTTTACTTTTTTTTCAGCGATGTAACTTTCCAAATTCAGTATTTAATAGTATCATTTTGTATTTTGAAAACAGAGAAATTTCATTTCCAGGACAAAAGAAACGATAAACAACGGAATTGCTGACATACGAAACTACGTCCGACCT
>JACSZP010032593.1:0-11953 GCA_016161895.1 Pinna nobilis
TAATAATAATAATAATAATAATAATAATAGTAATAATAATAATAATAATAATAAAGCTGTTTCCATATCGGGGAAACTACATGGAAACTACTTACTTGTTTCCCGACCATGGAAACCACTAGGAAACTACTGATGTCACGTTTCCAGTAGGTTTCCATCAGGTTTCCATTTTCGGGAAATTCGATTTTTCATCCTGTGTTAATAATTGACCCTTTCCGTTATTTAATGACGCATGAAAATGTTTCCCACGTGTGAAAAAGTGACCCTCGTTGAAAATTGATCCTTGTGGTTATAGTTTAAAGTTTGTTTCAAAGTGCACCTATACTATCAAAATGTCACTCATATTATGTACGTCCTGTTTTAGTAAGAATTGCAGGGTCAAAATTTTACGTTGAAAAATGACCTCAAATCTAGAATATAATCTTAATCTCCATCCGCGTAGGCCCTATAGACCAAAAGAGCTAAACCTGGAAAGGGGAAGGACATATTTCAACGTCAATAAATTAATGACCTCATATGAAATAAGTTTCATATTCAGATATATAGAATAGGATGGCTATTCGATATAGAGTAATAAATATGAAAACTTGTTAGTAGAGGAAGAGTCTAGATTTTACGTTGAAAAACGACCCCGCGTCGAGAAAATTCCTTTTTCACAATGCATTTATCAAAGTGCACTGTCACTTAAAAGCACAACATATTTTACAGACACAGTCCAAAGACAACATTTCAGTGCTGAAGATGACCGATAATAAAAGCCTTAGTTCTACCTATACATTTTAAACAACCTCTGATCTATGTACAGTGACATACAAATCTTTGGATGAACAAAATACAGGACTGCGTTGAACGAAATCCGAGCAAGAATGATCAGTTTCAGTCTCTTTTTACTTTTTGTCTATTAACTTGGTATTTTGATGTAGAATTACCCTCTGGCCGATTCCTTGCAATCATCATTTAATCCACTAAAAGAATAAGTCGTAGAGTAGGGGCCAAGAGGACTGAGCAGAACATATTTTTTAAAAATAAGTTTTCCTGCACACATACTACTAGACCTGCGGCCCTTTTCACAAAGAATCTTACGGTAAAAATCACTCGTAGTCGTAAGTGTATGAAATTTTATTATTGTTTCTTTGACAAATTCGAAATGTAAACAAACGAATATTGCCACAACCTGATTTATATTATCATGTTCATCAAATTTTATCACAATTTTCAAATTTTAACACGAAATATACAAAAAACGATCCATTGAAATTTTGCTAACGTATGACTTATTCTTGTATTCGAAAATGTGTGACACGACGATTGTCACGCGTGGAGCAGGAGTTGTTTTCCCTCCAGGAGCACCTAAACTCACCCCCGGTTTTTAGTGGGTTTCGTGTTACACTATTTTCAGTTATAAGTGTATTTGTGCATTTCTGTTTGTAATTTTGTCTCCTTTTTGTTTTGGCCACGATTTTGTCTGTCGTTCATAGTTAAAACTTCCCATATTCTTTCTTCTTATAAATTTCTGATCTGTCCCTGCACTGAATACACTTCAGATTTAAAAAAAGTTCCAAACTTCATTTCTTGACATTTGCGTAGGAAGTAGGAAGTCAATGGGTCATCAACTAACAATAAGTATAATAAAAGTTGCTCAACTGAAAAAATCTTGTCAGGCCAACGTTTGTCAAATGGTTTACGTCTGACCAATGTAGGCTGTTAGCATTATGAATGACTCGAGGGTCAGTACATTTCTTGCCAGAATTGGCCCTATAATCAAGCAGATTATTTTGGGGGGGATGGTCGGGTTGAGGGTTGTGTAAGTCTTTCTATTAACGTATTTCCCCAATTTCAGAAACAACCTGCTTGTATTTTTTGGATACTGTAAACTGTAACAAAATGTAATGCTGCGATCCTCAGTTTTGTTTGTTTGTTGGTTTATGTCTTATTTTTGTTGATTTATTTATGTTATTAATTTTTTATTAATCGTTCCAATCATAGGGTGTTATTGAAATTGAATCATTATTACAAGTATAGTGGAACACATTTTCTACTGAACACAGAGATAAAACCTTCTTAATCTGAAATATATTTTACATATCGAATTTGGTGTTTAACTACTATTTTAATATATAATGCAAACTTTTTTGTAAACTGAATATATTTGAAAGAAAAATTCATTACCTATAGTTTCAACACATCTGAGTTTGGCTATAAATTCTTTACACATTTCCTTAGGATAGTTAGAATGAAATCATCTAGTATTCCTTTAATGCAGCTACCGGAAGCATGGTGTATACGTTGAAATTCAGAACTGACAATATGTTTTCCTTCCAGTGACTGTATTTCAAAGATATTGCATGATATTTTTATCCCTGGAATGTCACGCTACTCGTCATCCGGGGAAAGTCCCTGAATAACATCTAAGTAGCACAAAAAGGCGAACAATCATCGGATACAGTTGGACCGAGTCGAAACAATAAACAATACAGAGTATTTTCCCTGTAAGTTTCGTCATATGTTTTCATAGAAGTTAGTGAACATTCAATTGAAACTTCAATACTGATCGTATTTTTTATTTTATAGCATATAGTACAATAAATAATTTACACATGTATATATACTCAGCTATTACATAAGTCCCTTGTACATGAATTAGGCTGCAAACAAGTCAATCATACTCCGTTTTATGTCATACATTTAATCATTTAGAATGTAATATAAGTACTCCAGTTGTAGTTGTTACTTTAACCTTATGATAATGAGTGGCTGCCTCTGTCATTCGGATAAGCTTGTAAAAAACCCGCATTCTTGTTCCACATTAGGTAGTTAAAGGAACGTTCATATGTGCCAAGTACAGACAAACTTTGTCGCCGTTCAACGCCATACAGTACAACTAACTAAGTAACTGTATAAAAATCAAATATTTTGTTTAAAAATACAAGGTCCTTTTCTTTGTAGGACGGAGAAGCGGAACATCTCAGACAGAGGTTTATACTCATGACAACTGAAAGTAGTAAACATGAGAACTCTACAACTGTCTATATTCCATGTTGTTTCATAAGGATATTTTTGAATGAGTCTCAAGTTCTTATGCTGGCTAATTAAAACACTTTCGAAGGGTTTACAAACAAGCTAAGACTAAATAATTCATTTGTGTTAAACATATTGTTCATGATGAACGATTCACTTGTATTTAAGTTTGATAGTTATCTAGAAAACATCAAAACGAAAATACTTCGGTTCCAAACCGCCAGTCTCGCAGTTGCTAGTTATAGAATCAAAATGTAATATTGACAAACTCTTCGTCATTGACGTTGTCGTTATTTAAACTTGCTATCCACTCCTACGACGCTTAAGGGTTTATTTTGTGAAACATTTGTGGTATATATCTATTAGTGAGCCAAAATGGCCTAAAGTAAGTTTTTTTCTGGGCACAGTAGATCGATAAGACCTATGATGGTTGATCATAAAACATCATCAAACATCCATTACCTTACATTAATTATTAAAACGCTTCTTAAATGCAAAACGTCATAGAATCAAGTGAAAGAGCTTGCAATTTAGGCCTTTGGTAGGCCATATTTAGAGTTTTTAAAGTTGTGCGTTATATGGGATTCTTAATATGCCGACACCGACTGTGACGTCGGACCTCGGTTTAAACCGCCTCCTCCGAAGGACAGGAGAAATCAGTAGCACCATGCCACCAAACGCCAAACTCGTGTGTAATTGTCCATATCTTTAATATAATGACTGCTAAAAGACTTGCTGGACAGCCCCAATAACTAGATAGTCTAGAGAGTGCACGTTTGATAATGCAAACACGCGACAAATATAGCGTATATTGGAAATTTAAACTGATTGATAATGTGGTGACGTATCTCCAAAACGTATTTTTTTCATTTTGACATAATCACACATACTAAGATGGCAGCCGCCCTAATGTCAACACGTGATTATTTATTTCTTGCTACTAGTCGTTAATGGCTAAAATGTCATGAGCTTCGAGAACATAATGACAAGTGAAATCTCCTTTTAGACTTAGCTGTATACAATGTCATATTCTTGATTAGATTCTTATTGAAAGATAGAAAGAGTGTTCTGAATTACAGCAGTACTAAAAAAAATAGTTAACCTTCTTAAAAAATAAAATAATAAAAGGCTACATCTAAGCGAAAAGCAGACATACACAACTGTTTTGGTAAATTATTTTAACAGTCAATAGTTTATTTTGCAATCATATCAGTAAATTACTGAAAATTATAGCCTGATATACCACGCGCGCGGAACAGGAGTTGCTAATCCTTCCGGAGCACCTGAACTCACCCCTGGTTTATGGTGGGGGTTCGTGTGACTTATTTTTCGTGTCTTGTTCTGTTGATAGCTGTTTGTGTTGTCTCTTTTTGTTTGGTCATGATTTCGTCCGCCTTTGGATTTTTGATTTATTGATCCCCCCTTGGTATCTTCTACAGTCAACTTTTTTGTACAACGTAATCTGTGGCCTCCATTGCCAGGAGGTTGGCGTGTTCGACTTCGAATCGAAGTGTCAGGGGTTCGAATCCGCGCAGCGCCACTCCGCGGTCGGCCTTCCCTGTTTTCGGATGAGACAGTAAAAACCCAGGTCCCGTGTCACAGTAGGTGTTGACACGTTAAAGAACCCTCCCTGCTCTACGGCCAGCAGTGCCGAGCATAGGCAAAATTTGTCGCCCTTCACTGACACACGGTAACGTCTCCATATGAGTGAAATATTCTTGAGAGGGACGTTAAACAACGCAACAACAACAACGTAATCATCACAGACATGTATCATCTTATTACATTAGCTTGAGTGGACGTTCAGTTTTTTTTTTTAATAAAAATCAACCCTTTAGACAAAAGTTCCTTCAAATCTTACTAAAACACGGTAAAAGTACAACCGATTTTTATAATATATATTTATCAAATTTAAATATGAAAAACCCAAAAGTCAAGTTAAATGGGAGAGGGAACTCGATTTCGATCCAGGGCACATTCGGTGGAAAAGACAAAATTCATTAGTTAGGTCATTAACAAATGATATTTCCTTAGGATGGTTTCAATATAGAATACTGAATATAATAATTGGTAACAATGTTTTTCTCTTTAAAATTGGTCATTAATGTCAATTACCTGCACTTTTTGCTATAGTCACCAAAACAATTAGTCACCTTTGTTATGCATGTCCAGTTACCTTTGCATTGTGGAAGAATGTTTTTGATTGGATAAATAGTTTAAATGATACAGTTAGTGATTACAATATTTTTGATATTATTTTTGGAAAATTTGGTGGAAAAAATAGAACTCTAAATCTTATTATTTGTTCAGTGAAAAGATATTTGTATAGTAAAAAAATGAAGAAATGTTTACCAACTCTTGTTGGAGCAATACAGTACATAAAATACTATGTAAAAACTTATCAATATAGATTTCTTTGAAAGTTCACTACTCTTCTAGATAATAAGTGGTTGCTTTTTTATCTAAAAGTTATGTGATCTACAAGTATAATTTCATTGCATTGTTCTATGTAGTAAGAATAGGTGGATGGAAGGTATGAGAGTTGTCCTTCTTGTTTGTACATGTTAATGTTTTTGTCTGAAAATGTAATAACAATATATTATCATCATCAATATTATTATAATTATTATTATTATTATTATTATTGTTGTTGTTATCATTATGATTTGTCTGAAAAAGTAATGACAATATATTATCATCATCATTATTATTATAATTATTATTATTATCATCATCATTATTATTACAATTATTATTATCATTATTATTATTTTTATTATTGTTATTATTATTATTATTATTATTATTATTATTATTATTGATACTATTATTGTTGATGTTATTACTTTATCATTATTATTACTTTTGTTATTATCAGTATTATTAATTTTTATTATTATTATTTTGAATATTTTTTATTGTTTTGAATTACCATTACTTTATTAATAATATTATTATCATTTACCATAAGCAACTATATTAATGACCTAATGCACCAATGAACTCGGCACATAAATATTTATTTTTATGTCCCGTCCGTATAGATCAAGGGGGCATGTTTCTTGTCTTAACGTATCTCTCCTGCATACTGAGCATGGTTCCAGTATTGATACTAATAAAGAGAGCGAAACATGGAAAACAGCATAAAAGTTTATATAATGAAAATCGTGCAAGTGTGACGTTATTATAAATCCTTCACCATTTGTGCAATATAGTCCCTTCACGTAGTTTCTACTTCTGATGAAAATGATAGATGAATAGCGTTTGTATCGCCTCTTTTTCTTTCCTACAGTCTAGCCATCCTACTTCCGATAGATAATGCCTAACTTCGTAAATATAGCTAATAAGCGGTCTTCGGGATGAGACAATACAACGAAGGCCAAAATTAGACTCAGTAAATGAAATATTGAATAATTGCTTCCGATTGATGTTGTTTAATCATCTAAACTGATTTTAACGTGAATGTGTTTCTCAATTATTTCATCTGAATTTGACTGTTGACTTGCGGTGGGTGTGACCGGTCAGCAGGGGAGCTTACTCCTCCATGACACCTGATCCCACCACTAAGCTATCAGAGGTCCTCGTTTGTCTAATATCTACCTAATTATATATTGCTTCCTGATTCCTCAAGCGACTTATACCTTGATATCTATGATTTTCATATTCAATACAGTCTTATTATGATATCTTTAAACTATTCCAAATAATGTTGTAAATAAGGAAATAAAATCAAGTTGACATATAGAAGGAGTAACTTTTGTATTTTGATTTTATTTTATGATTTCAGTCATTTTATAATTTTTAAGCATCGTTGTTTACAGTTTAGAACGAAATATTTAATTGATTTCAGATTTTTTAGTGTTTCAGGTTATTGGTAAATATATTTCTTTTAATTCTATATGTAGTTTTACCTACAAATGGTTTTCGGCGTGTTCAATTTTGTCCCAGATACAGTTTTAAATCTGCTTTTGTTGTATGTGTTTGATAAATAGTCAGCTACAGATTAATTCGATTATATGTCCAGTAACCACATGTATGTTTATGTCTTTGTTTTTATCCAGTAAATATTTATTTTTTCATATTATTTCATGTTACTGTTACATACGTATGCCCATTGTTGTATGCTTTCTGTAGTTTCAGATATAGTTTCTTCTTGTTTTTTAATTTAACAATTTCTATTGCTATTTAAATTTTATTATTTTAATATATATATTCATCTTTTCTTCGGGGGTGAGTGGGGTGGGGTTATTTTTATATTTAAATACTCAATCATATTCCTCGAATATTTCCATAGTTTCAGCTGTAGATTACTTGAATCGGATATTTTCAGTTCTAGTTTTATTATACAGATCTTTTCTGTATTTTTTTTATATTTTCATAAGTATGTACATGATCATGTTTGGCTAATTCGTCAGATATGCATAAACATAAATTGTGTTTTTTTCGCAAACTTAGTCAATGACACTGTGCAGAACAAAATTCACAGAAAACAGTGTTGTAGTGACCTTGCATGCCAATACATTGTCTGCTTGGTGTATTGCTGTTTAACGTTCCACTCAAGACTCTTAAACTTATATGGATATGTCACCGTGTGCAGATGAAGTGCAACAAATGTTGCTCATGCTCGGCACGTATGACCGTAAAGCAGAGAGGGTTCTTTCATGTACCAACACCTACCGTCACACGGGATCTTGGTTTTTACTGTCTAATCCATAAGATAGGGACAACAAACTTCGACGTGGCTTAGGCTCGAACCCGGACCTCACGAATCAGAAGTTTAACACGCAAACCACATGGTCTTGGCCGAGAAATAGTAAAAGTAAATATATAAAACACGGTCTGTTTGAAACTAAAAAGCGTTTATTGGTGTTGCACACTTAAATTTGCAGTCTTGAATATCAATCAAATACTAATTTAATCAAAATTTTACAGATTTCATCAGTGAAATACATTGCATTATAATGTGAAATATCTACATATAAAACATAACACGAGGGCCAAGTGCGATCTTGGCGATCAACATTGTTAGGGTTAACAACATAAGTGTTAAATAAACCTTGATTCCACATAAAGGTTCCAAGTCTCTTTCTGAATACTCATTAAATCTATCAAACAAAATTTCAATGGCAAACATTAATATACTGCGACATTTTGTAGAAAAGCACAAAAACCCGGAAGGGAGACTCTTGTGACTTCCAGAAAACTCCAATAACAGACTGCAACTTATATAATTATGTATTGAACATATCATCCGTGGTGATCCCCTTACAGACATCAAGGAAATAAATGAAATGAGGAGTCGTACAGTCTCTGAGAAAAAAGTAGAAAAGCATTTGTACCAACATATCCAATTTGCACGATATCATCTCTGAAATCTTATTTTTTATGATTTATTTTTATAAATCTGTAACGGGAGGATCTACGTGGTTTCCAAAAAGAATTTAGGATAATTTATTTAGACTATGGTTATGAAGGGCATTAACGTCAATACATTATTTATAAAAAACATAGGTTATCATTGATGAAAATACCAGTATGCACAATGCATTGAAAGTTGAAAATGTATCAGTATAAAACTTCAGGATAAACCATGGGTATACTGGAAAATAAAGAAGGAAATAAAACATGGTGGGATTCTATTGTAACACCTATTTTCATGATTTAATTATTTAATCGAAATTCTTTTGAATTATTATGACATGCGCACAAAATAAATTCAAAGTTAATTGTAAACCAAATTCTTTTGTTAAATCAGCATTTTTCATATCTACAAATCTGATAAAGAAGTTCTTGGGTAAATATTTAGCAATATTATAAGTGTAGAGAGATACGTGTAATAAGCAAGGGATGCATAAAATCCTACTTGTTGAATCAGGGCTGATTCAATATGGTCAATTCGTAGAATTAAAGCTTTCCATTTGGGAACTTCTGTGAAAAACACGAAATAACTACATCATTTACCAGCAACAATTACATGAAAAAGGCACCAAATAAAAGTAGCAGAAATAAAATACATACATACTCTACACATGCGTGCGGTTTGACCATCACCTTATAAATATGACCATTAATAGGTCAAAACATATTATGTTATTCACAAAAAAGTCGTAAAATACATTATTTCCATAGACATTAACGTTTATAAATGTTCCGTACAAAGCCGAGGGGAAGGCGGGTTGGAAGGGTATAATTCAAAACTGCACCCACTCTCCCCGAAAATTGAAGGCTTACCTGCCGGAATGAAAATTGGTTTAGATAACAAACAGTAAAAATGAATATATACCAACACATCTAATTGGAAAGTCCTTTATGATTGACAATACATATACAATACATGATTTAAAACCACTGATCTTACAAATTTGTTCATCCATCAAATTTTGTTAAACAATAATCTTCGGATGATAACAAAATTAGATTTCTACGATCCATTATAAACAATTCTCTTACCCATATGCAGTAGAAGGTATCGTCATGAAATATCAACACTATCAGAGACAACCTGTGTTGTTAGACCGAAATTCTTTGCTGCAGAGAATGGTGTCTAAGTGCAGTCTCATTTCTGGTTAAGTCATATATTTACTAAATTTCTTGATTAGATGTTGAGCAGACAATAAATGTTGTAAATTGTAATTTATTTACATTATTGACATGTGTAATGTCTTTTTAATACATAAACACAGCAAATACCAATAAAAACACCATTTTAGATAAAAGCACTACCACAACAAATTAAAAATCTTGAACATTCATAGAGATGTAAATATGTAATATATATACTAGACAATTAAAAATTGTCCTAAGATACATAATTTTTATACTAAGCTAACATTCCCACTACAGAAAACATATCATGAAAATATACAGTAAAACTTGCTTATTGGGAAATACACACACAGGGTAATCAAAAGGTACTGAGGTTGCTCGATTTTTTTAACTTTACGTTTTTGTTCGTTTGTTTTCAAACTTCATATCATTTACAGATGCATCATCAGTGCAAATGGGACCTTTAATAAACCAACGTCAAGAAACAAAATCTTATAAGATTTCAGACACAGGCAAAAGCCCATGACAAAAAAAATCTCCTCATTTCATGAGGTGGAATAAAGATGTTTTTTTAAAGTGTATTGTTATGAAAGGTGTATTGTTAATTATTTATTGCCCCTGGTATTTTCTACTGTCACTTTTTATATATGTATATGCTTCAAAACTACTTCACTTTTTAACGATATTACATCATGTATTTATGAAATTAATTCTTTGTACTTGTAATTTTTCAAACAGTATGCATCGTCGACTACACTTTGTTATGAACATCGCCCTCTTGAAACAATGCTGACATTGGTATGAAGGCTAGATGGTTTGCATTTTTTTCTTTGTTGAATGCATAAGACATGATAAAGTGCACAAACATCTCCTTAAAAAACTATTTCAACTAGGAATAAACAATATTACACCTGCATTACTTGATAAAGAATAACACAAATGCACAAAAAATAATGAAAAATTAATTATCCAAAAATATAAAAAGTATATTTACAAGAGAGTATAAAATTACGTATTCAATTTGATTTCTAATAATCATCTTATGATTTCACCCGGTTCGGTTTAGTACTGTATTCTACCTAATAAACCCTTAGGGTGCGATCAGACCACTTTATTACCGTTATCCGCTTATTGAAATTAACCAAGAGTCAATTAAATGTTATCATCAGTAAAATATTGCTGCGTCGGTCGAATTTCTGAACATCGAAATCTAGTGTAGTTAGACGATGATAATAGGGACAAGAAATGGTGAAGGGATGTGTGCATATTTGGTCGAATATGATAATGCATGTATGTTAATTAATAGACCATAACTGTCCTGTTGTGTGTTCAGCATAATATTCGTAGTAGCGGTATGGTAAAAAAGTAAAATGATAATTATTTCTAATTTGTATTTGGGTGTGTTGTAGTGTTTGCAATAATACCACGGTTAAATGTTTGGGTTATGTTTCGTCTGCCTCTGTTCTATTTAACAAACCCCCTACACTTCTAACAATATATGTATATGGCCACTTTTGTTTTATGTTCTGTTTTATTATATTGACTTTACATGACATGTCCCCTTCACTGTCTAAAATGATGTGGAAGAGAAAGTTATAATGTGTTGCTGCTTTCTGTCATAATTGTATGATTGAGTCCCTCTGTTCAATCACTATTGTTCCCCGACCAATTTTTCACAAGTACCAATTCTCACCAACTGATTTTGACTGCTGCTCTATGGATCTTGTAAACGTGCATATTTTAATAATTTTATTGTGTTTTTAAGGAAAAACATCGTTTCGATTTCTGAGCAAGTAAAACAAATAATTTCAAAAGTAAACCATACAATTGGTGTACAATCAAATGAGGTAGCGAGATTTGTCACTTGGCGAATATAGTTCTTATGCCAGCAATTACACCATTATAAGTACTCTATCGTGCAATATGTTCTCTACCATTTCTCAGCAATTCATACAAAATTAATGAGAAATTTCATTGTGGTATTTTATAATAGTTATGTTGTTTCTTTGCCCTACCTATTACGTAGATGTATTGTATTAGTTTCCATTACATGTATATACAGAAATTAAATTCCTCCCTTAATAAGGATCATAATTATCCCTCCTTAATAATAAAATTAATTCCTCCCTTACACTAACATATCATTAGCGTTCGGCAAGGTCCGTTGTCGTTTGTCAAATATAGCGGCTGTTTTATTCCCCTCCCCTTTAATATGCGCATATGATATGGGCGTAGTGTATTGTGTAGTTTTGTATTATGGCTGCTGCTTTATTCTCCTCCCTCTGCTCCCTGCACATCATCTGCAGTAGAGTATGTAGGTGGCTCTTCAAATTCAATCAAAGCGTATCCCGTCCTTTCCTCCCCACGGATTATCGGCTTTCCAGTTGGA
>JACSZP010032594.1:2464-16134 GCA_016161895.1 Pinna nobilis
CAAATTACCTCCATATAAAGAACATCTCTCTATAAAGACCAGCTTTCATGTGTTCCTAATGAGGTCATTAAATACAAGCTTCAATTTATTTGCTTAACAGTCTTAATAGTCAATATTAACTGTAATTTACTTAGACAGGTTGGGCGTCAATGGTACAAGTAACAAGCCACTTCCTTCTCCATTCTAATGGAAAATGTACATTCCATTCAGTATTTCTATCTTATAAGTGCTTGCAGAGACTGGAAATCACAAGATTGATGATTAAATCAGCGTTATAAATAATCTTACATCTGTTCCATAGATCAGGAAATCTGCCGTCAGGTCATGACACGTCACTTTGGAATCGTCTTGTGTCGGGTCGGGAAACAATCGTGTTTCACGTTCATCAGTTGTAGCTTGTGTTTCACCCTCAATCTACAAAAGAAATATTTACTTTGAAATTATCATCAACTACATGTATGTCTCTGTGCAGAAACTTTATTTTTGTAAAACTATGGCTGGCTTCAAAGTTATGAAGTAGTAAATTTAGTGCTTCGAGTAGATGGAGGGTTTGAGTGATCACTATATTGTGGCTGGAACCCAATAAACAAACAAGAATTTGAAAACAAACATAGAAAAGACGGAAAATAACATTAAACAATAAACAGCAATGGAATTATGAATTTAAAACAAGAATTAAGACGATTATAACAGAGGAACTGGCATATAATTCATATAAAATCTAATGTCTAAGACTTGAATCGGTTGGTTGGTTGTATTGTTGTGTAATAAATCTTTCACTGATGCAGAGACTTCATCATGTGCCAATGAAGGATGACAATTTTTGCCTATGCTTGGCACTTATGCCCATAGAGCAGGGAGGGTTCCTTAACATGCCATCACCTACTCTGTCATAGGACCTCAGTTTTTACTGTCTCGTCCAAAAGATTGGGACAGCCAACTGCAGTACTGTTTCTTGGATTCAAACCTGTGACCTCATGATCAGAAGGTGCACATGCTAACCACTAGGCCACGGTGGCTCCTCTAAGACTTGAATATGTGTGCAGAATTTGTAATGGATACATAACGTGATAACACTTGGACTTAGACTTAGATTTCTTTGTGAATACACGGCCAGAAATTAAATTCTAATAACTTCACTTACAAAATACCATCTTGGAAGCTGTGGAGGGGATGAAAACAGGAAACAAGAACTCAAGTTTTGTCAGCACCTCAGCAATACTTGATAGACAAGACAGAAGTTTTCATATTCAAAGAGAGAATAATATAAATTCCATAATGGAAACAATGGCTTCCAACACAGATTATCATGTCTTGCTTTAAGTATATATCTGTTTCTTTATTTCTTTATTAATTGAAAACATGTTATGTTTATTCTTATTTCAAACCAAAAAGAAGGGAAGATCATTTAAATTAAATCATAGATAAGATACATTACAAAAAGACTCATTTTACCATATGTAGTTGAACTTTGCCCTCAAAGCCAACAGCAGCATAGTCAGCATTTAGGCAAATATGGCTGACAGTCCCCAGGTATTCTCTGTCTTTCAGTCTCTCAACACCTGTTAGTATATAATAAATTCTAAGATAAGTGAAATACTTCAAATATAATTAACACAAAAACAAGATATCATGATATGGAGGAAAAGTGACTAGTTAAATAAGCACTGTACTTAGGCTACATTTTGGATGCCACTGGGGGTCGCTGATGCTCTGTAATAGATCTGTATAATATAGATGTCCTATCCTTTACTATTTCAACATCTTGACCTTGGTTAAAGCTTCGTGGAGAATTAGACCTCGACTTTAACCAAAAACTATATAGTGCTGTAAAGACCACAAAAAAGACTAGCTAAAGTTGGCCTGATTAGTTTGAGGTTCTCCAAAGAAAGGTTGAAATAGCCTAGAATAGCTATAGGCAGTCTGAGTTTTCATGGTCTGTATTGTAAGGTGGTTGTCTAAGAGAGGTGGTCTGTAGGTGAAGTTCCACTGTATCTTTCCAAATCTTAATGTGAAAATTACCTCCATCTGCCAGTAAGTAGAACCATGCTCTGTTGTTCATCCCACAAGCCAAATGGTACGGTCCAATACCAAGGAAGGAAGGCTCTACATCTATAGGTATTGTCAGGGGCTGATCCTACATAAATAAACAAAATGTGATACCACTAATCTTTTGAAATCCAAGGTAGTTCAAATGTGACTTAAGTCTATCCTAACTACAATTTTCCTTTACTTTCATTTGTCCAAAATCAAATGCAACACAACAATTTTTCGGTAAAAATCACTGCACCAGTTATCAAGAGATTGAGGAATATCCTCAACTTTAGAAAACCAATGCCCCCTTTCAAATAAATTGACAAAGTCTTATGTAATCAAAACTGGCACTTTTAATATTTGAAGCTAGAGTGAAAACCTTTGTGAATAAACAAAATATTTGTTGACCATAGTCAACATAAAAGACTGTTACAGATCTGGTTTTCTTTTCAAATATGAAAAAATGACATTCTTTCTATATCAACTCAGGGCAACACAAGGCAATTACTAGAACAATGCAAAGTATCTAGAGAGAACACCGTCACAGAGGACCCCCTGTTTGATGGAAAATAAAACCATTTTATTATCTTTACATATGATGATGTCCCAAGATTCCATATTTCTATGGATGAGGGATGGTCTCTCAAGTACATGTATATGTATATTCATAAAAACAAAATCACAACGTTTTTCATGAAATGGATATAATGAATCCATTATGAATATAATGAATGAATAGGCTTAAAGCGAATTCAGTGATATAACAAAGATGAATAAAATCCCAGAAAAGAATTACTATTCTGATTCATCTACATTGTACATCAATAGTAAATTCTGATGCTTTAAGTGAATGATGCATATAACAAAGTCAAAAGTTAATCCCTTTTGACTTTGTTATAGACCAACTCCGCTGTACATGATATAAAAAGTTGATTATCACTGATGAATCTTATTCTCCAAAAGTCTTTTTGTAGATATTTGATTTTTTTTTCATTTTTAGTTTAAAGAATGATCTTTCAGTTAAAAGGTTTTGGAAAATTTCTGCTGTTGGAGGACAAAACCTAGTTGCAATAATGTCCAAACTTCGTCAAGAAAACTGGCATACTTTCTCAAATAATCAACCTGGGTTTCCAGTAAGACCCCAACTAGGGCTAACTAAAGATAAAAGACAAAATGCTTATCCAATGGCTGTTACCTGTTGTACATTGTCCTCTATTGTGACCTCTAACAGTGAGGTCAGGTGTGCTATTCTGGTCTGGCTGGCTGATGCCAGCATGGGTAGGCGTGTCAGATAGATATGTAGGTTGCCTTTCTGGGTTGATACTGCCAGTAGCTGTCCGTCATCCGTCCAGTGTAGTTTATCCAGTCCCCTCTCATCATCCATGTTGATGATAGCAAACATTTCCTTTAGATCTGACAAGTCATGGATCTTAATGCTGAAAATTATAAGTATATATATATTGAATAAAGACTAACCTGTTTTGAGAGGCTATACAAGGAAAGAAAAATTTATTTAATATGACAGGTGGGATCTTAATTCAAGTAAAATAATTAGAGGGAGGAAAACAGTCCAGACCATACATTCAGATCACATAAGGCGAGTAGTCCTTTAAAACAGTGATTTGCAAATACAGGTTAGTATGTAAGCAAATTTAATTGACTTTTTGAAACATTCAAAGCAAATTTTCAGATGTTTAATATGTTTAGTTTTATCAGTGTAAAGAAGGTAATTTCAACAGGTATCAGAATGACAAATGCTCTCAGAGATCTTACAAGTAAAAAGAAAACAAATAACATGCATTTGTATGGCAAAGTAAATTGTATGGCAAAGTAAAAGAGAGTTGTCAGGAAAAAACAAGGCTAGCATTTTGTAGAAAATAAAACTATTTTTTTTTTCTAGTAGTTCATTGTCCATAATCAAGGTAACTAGGTTAAAAGCCATGGTCGTAGATTAAAGCCCTCATTATGTAGAGTCTGTATATGAAATATCAAAGCCTAATCTTTTCTAGTTCAAAAGACATGGCCGAGGTAAAAATTTTGTATATGGACTTTACCTACAAAGATTATGAAAACAGTGACAATGTCAGAAGTCAAAGACAACGCTGGGAGTATGGCATTAGTTTGTTGGAAAGAATACATGCACTGGTACTATACACATACAAACAGGTCAATGATTGTACCGATTACGTACCAGTTATCCCCGCATGATGCTGCTTTGTTTAGTGATGTAGATATTGCTATACAGGTCAGGTTGTCCTTGTGATTCCTGGCCTGGAACAATTCCTATTAGAATAGAAGCAAAATTGAGATCATATTGTGACTTACAGATGTCACTAGCTTAAAGACATCGTGTTTGTGTGTGTGTACTTTGTTTTGTTCTAGTCACATTCATTATTATTTCAGTTTTATGATGGTACTGTTAATTAATGCAAATTTACACCATTCTGATCATAGTCATTGTTAGGCTCAAGGTATTACCTACACTAAAGACTCTCCCCTATGTATCAAGGGATCTTTAATGAGCCTAGCATATCCATGACAGAGTATTTTTGTTTTAACTGTATCATACTAAGTCCAAAGCCTGGAACTGAACCCTCAACCTTTCAGACTTAAGGTAGGCAGTTTACTATGGCACCATGTCGGACTCTTCATGTTTGTGCATATCCATTAATGTATGTGTATGCCCATAACCAGGTAGTATTTTACTATGTGATATTATTAAGCATACCTGTCCTATTTCTTTCATGTGGGTAGATATGACTACAAAGTATCCATGGGAAAATCCAATCATTATATATCCATCACCATACCTGTAAAACAAAAAAAATTTATACATAAAAATCATTGCATCGATCGTCATTCGTGTAAAATGAAATGCTATTATCATACCTCTTGGGTCTTCTTTCTGAGAGATAGCAGTCAGGGGTATTGGTTGCCTACTGATTGCAGGTTCCATTTCTTTGTAAGGACATGGCTAGTCTTTTCTATCCTTCGGATGAGACAGCAATGTATGAGGTCATAATACACAGCAAACGTCTGCATGTTAAAGAGCCCTCAATACATAGTGCAAAGTCCTTAGAGTAGTCCAAAAGTTCTAAAATCTGGGTCAGCTTGATGTTTCTATGATATGATTGAACAAATGATGTTTATAGCAGCAAACTAAACTATATCAAGGTATGGAACAATATAATTATAAGTATCCAACTAGAGCAGCATTGATAACTGAGTAAATCCCTTGGTGTTAAAGAGTTTGAGACTCTTAAATTCACTGACAAAATAGAATTAATCAAGTGAAGGTTGTGTGTTGTTAGGAAGAGATCTTTTATACACAGGTCCAATGTTACAGTTGGAGTTGGCATGCTAAAATATCTTCAATACTCATTGACTTTGAATGCCCACTATTGGCCAATCTCATTTTGGTAATTGGGGAGAGTTGTAGCAAAAGTTTATTTACTCAATTAAAATTTACTTTTTTTGTTGCCCATATAACATGTGACCATAGTAAAGGTGATGCAAGCAGTCAAACTTGTACTGGTTACAATGGACAAGTACCTACCAGATCATACTGGCCTATAAGTTACTTTTACTGGCCTTGGGTAATGGAGTAACAGTTAATGTTGAGCCCTGGCCAGTAACCAGCATTCTTTGAGTGAGCTCTCACTATCAGATGTTCTGAAAAGGGATACTGAACTACAGTGGGACTAACAAATTAGCACAAACTTACCATCTGTAGGACACTATGTTGCCATATCTCTGTTGAAATGCCAGCTCTATTGGATTCTCAGGGTCATTCATGTTGTACAGAAACAATGTCTTCTTACCAATGATAACACTTACCTGTAAATCAGAAAAGAAACATATGCAGCTTCAATTTAAAGAACAGTCTTTATCACATCATCCATAAACCATTGTTGGATTGCTGTAACGCGACCTACTCGCTCAAAACCCTGCTACTCAAAATTGTTCATTGCTATTCCAGATAAATGTTTTTTATCAGTCTTCTAATAATTTCTCATTGCTTGCATTGTACATGCACATGAAGATTAAAGTTTAAAGAAAAAAATCTCCTACCTCCCTATTCACAGTAAAACTTATGAGTCACATTACAGCAAACCAACTTTTTTTAAAGGATAGCCTTACATTCAAACTACTGCAGGAAATGTTTTCTGCTTACTTGAACAGAATGTGTTTGTGAAAATGAATGTCCTATAAATGACAGCAAAGTAAGACTTTGGATAGTTGGTAGATATTAAGATCAAAGTCATGAAGTAAACAATTTGGTACAAAGAGAAAGGTTTTCTCAGGGGTCATAAAATTGTGAAATATGAAAGCCCTATCAAGAACTAGACTGGCCAACAGACCAAACCTCATTACACCCCCTAACACACATTCTCTGATTGCAGGAACATACAAATACAGTAAAACTCTGATGAGTCGAAATTCAATGACTTGAATTTCTCGTTCATTCGAACTTTTCTCAAAGTCCCGAATTATTTCCTTATATAATCCTATTTGAATGCTACTCATGACTCGAAGCTGTATGAGTCGAACTTCCCATTGTCTTGAATAATATTTTGGTCCGTTAGTAACAAAAACAACGAAAATCACTACAAATAAGTCGAACTTATAAATTTAACTGTACAAACGCCTGCACATTGGCATTTTCATACCTATTTCGCTAATTACTGCATCGCCGACCGGCTAGCCTACATACTCAGTGTATGGAAATAAAGTCTCGTATTCATTTTAATGCTTGCATGTGAGGAAAGGGGGTATCATTGTATGCCACTGGAGAAAACATAATGATAAAATCAAGAAATTTTAATACATTCATGAGTTGAAGTCCTGATGTCTCAACTTTTTCAAACGGTCCCTTGAAATTTGCCTTATCAAAGTTTTACTGTATATCAAAGATTTATGTACATTTTTAAGACATGAAAAATTATAATCATATGAGTCACTTGTATCTATACTTCTATTATTATTGATTTTTTTTGTGCATGATATACATGTATTGAACTATGGGTACTGATTATATGATTAGAATTCCTGTATGACACCAAGAGGGACACATGTATGTATGTTTTTTATCATTTCCGTAAGTAACCATATTTTTTTTACTGTATTTTCTCCCATTTGACTCCTCTCATCTCCCTTCATCTCAGAGAACTGGACATCCTGTGGACTTGACCGTACAGACGTCTGCCGGATTGTGTCGCCCTCTACATTACTGATGGAGATTGTATTGTCATCGCTTCCTAGTGCCAGTAAGTTTTCATTACTCCAAGATCCACAGGTCACACGTCTTGTGTGTTTACCAAGTACTGGGATTTTTCTGTAAATAGTGACAAGATGCACAGTAAATAAAAGATACAAAGGCATCCATATACAGTATGTCAAGTCTCATTAACATGGACACACATAATCTGGACATTTCACCTTCATGATGGACTTTGTGCTCAGAACAGAATTTTCAAATTGAATTTGCTACATTGTAAGAATTGTGTTTTAATGACCCAGACCCTTCCCTTTTTCTGGACAATATGTACTCAGATACATGTAAATGAGGCTCCATTGTACCACTTTTCTTCAAATGATATCCTTTGATAAACATTTTCTTCTTTGTTTACCAGACATATGCCAAACAACGTTTAGCCCACAAAATAAAGTGACAACATTTACATTTTACCTATAAGCGTCCTATGAAAAGCCAAACTTTGAGACACAAAAATAAATCAAGTAAAAAGTGACAATATTTCATGGTGGTTAGCAGTAATACAAGATGTTATCCCTCTTCTCAACTAGTTTCAAATTCATGAAGTAGACATAGATTTGTTTTGGACCGCAAGAAACATGGTCTGAAAGAACACTACAAGGCATCTGTCACAATAGTGGCAGGGCTCTAATGAAGACATCTAGTCTAATTCACAGGGAGGATATATGATAGTTTTCCTGGGATATAATAACTTTTTAAACTTAACGCATTACTCGAAGGCTCTCTCAAGTATAGAGTCTAACAAACTCAGGGCTCACCCTGGATTTAGAAAATTGCTAGCCACAAAATTAGCCAACCAAGAATTTTTTAGCCAATGGTTAATTTTATTAGCCAATGAACCTTTACCAGTATGTGAAATATCATTGATAATTCACATAGAATGACATCTACTAGCCAGTTTGGGCATTACTGCCTATACATTTTGAACCTTCTCCCTTTTATTTCTTGACTTTCATTGCAAATTATATTTTAACAGGTATGCCTAAATTATTTGAAAATATGAGACCAATCAAAGGATACCCCTTTTACCAGTAAACAGCAATAAAAATTTGTTAGCCAGAAAATTGGCCAATTACAATTAGTTTTAGCCAATTTCTCCAAAAATTAGTCAACGGTTAAATTGGCTACCTACAGGGTGAGCCCTGCAAACTAGTCTAACCTGCCTAAAGGACCCACTGAATTAAAGGACTAACTGTCTTATGTGACCTATATGCACAACTCCAAAAATGACTATTTCCTATATAAATCACCTGAATAAGAAGACCTTCCGTCATTTCTGACCCCTCTTGCCCCTTCCCTTGGATAGTCTTTTAAAACAAGTAAGACTGTATAGACTTATTTATCAGTGACTTAATCTTACCTAGATGTCTGATGGTTGTAAATCAATAGGTTTCCTTTAGATGTACCAATAGCCAGGTATGGTCCAGCTTTAGCCCACAGTAAAAATGATAGTTGATCTCTGAAATAATACAATGAAGAAAGTAATCGTGGATGAAGCAATAAAGATAACTCTTAAATTTTGAAAATTTATGATTAAATATCCAGTGAAAAAAAACACACTAATAATTTAGGGAAACATAAAATGAATTTCATCATAATATATCAATTTCAAATAATCAGTGGACAATATAGAAGTCCCTTGACCCCCACTCCCCCAAAACACACTATAGTACAAGCAAACAAAAAAGAAAACCCTAATTGAGAGACCTGCTCTCCAAGAAAAAGTCATAACTGATGGGTTGATGGAGTATGAAATAACAATTTAAATCTCATGCACTTGTTACTCTGAAGAAGACTCTAAGAATCAGTGAGAATATTTATGTTCAATAGATGTTTTATTCATGGGAACAAAAAGAAAAACACAACATCTGTGCAATAATGGACCAAAAGAATTATTTTACAAAATAAAAAGAATCAAAAGGAAAATGTGATTGAGTGGATTTACACTTTCATAAATGATGATTAATGACTAATAAAAAGCATAAGATTTTCTGAATATAAGAATTTCTGATTCTATACCTGAGTCCACTGTCAATCTGAGTGCTTCTTAAAGTGTTGGCGTCCCATAAAGTAATGACAGCATTTTTGTCATTAATGACAGCCAGTGTATCGCCATCTCTGTCCCAACCCATACCTGTGCAAACTCTGAAAAAAAGAAGGTAAGGATGAACATGTATGTCTTCTAAAATTTAAACACTTTGTATTTCATATCTAATCCTTTACTTAACAAGCACCATTTGTGCAATACTAACTTTGCAGAGCTTTTTTTCTAAAATCATATCTATAAATTGTATTAGATGCATTCTGAATAATATCAACCAGACGAAATGGCAATGTGAACTACTACTTACTATTAAAACCCAGGCCAATCACTGAAACATTTGCATTTTACCCACAGACCCTATAAAAACCTAAGTTTGAGACCTTAATCTTTAGAGCAAACAAAATGAATCATAAATTATGTGGATTGAACAAACAAGTATGATTTCATCCCCACTATGTCTGATTTCAAAATAATGAAGCAGACATAAATGTGTTTCACAAAGAGAGGCGGGTGACCACAATATGGCTTTCTCCACTATAATGATGCAGGCTTTATTACAATACAATAATTACAAAGTGGTTGCTTATAATAATAAAAAGAGTTATAAATACCCAGGTAAATTGACTTCTTCCTTGAGATCTCCATGTCTGTCATAGATCCTTACTATATGGTCGGCACTGTCAAAGTGAAAACAAGATTTAGCTATTTTATAAAACTGCTGATACAGATAATTTCAGGTTAAACTTGTAAAAAGCAAAAGAGGCTGTTGGGTTAAAAATTTTATTGATATAAACATTTCAACTACTGGTATACATGTGTATGAATATCTACCAAAAATTCCAAGGTCTTACTCCAAAATTCTAGGAAATAGCTGAACAAAGCATGTTCATATATCTTACTGACAACTGAAATCTTGAAATGCAATTGGTTATCTTTGATAGCGTCAAAACAGCAGATATTCAATACAGCTCCATGATTTTCTAACATGGGGTTGCTGGGTGTTTATATGAGGTTGATGCAAGAGTTATCTCCCATTGTTGGCACAGTTTCTGATCCCAAACAAAGATGTCAGGAGTAAATAGGTATGCTCCCAACTTTTTGTCACAGGGGTATGACAAAGGGCTTCATGCTCCCTTTAAGATATTTAGCTCAAAATATATCATACGTACCCTGATGTAGCAAGGTAATTCCCTTGAGACTTTTGCCAGCTATAGGTGATGGTACCCTGGCCTCCAAAGGTTTTGTTACTAAGACTGAAGACTCGCTGCAAGTAAAAATAAACAAAAGTTTACGTTTGTTATTTTCAACAAATACATGTACCAAGGTTGTGAAGAGATTAAAAAAAAATCATGTACATAATGAAGTAGGCTACATGTATAGATTTGTTAAAATCAAGACAATCTATCAAACTTTCAAAATATGCAAATTTGACGGCACATAAATTTTGTGGACAATTTCAGAAATTATCATTCATTTTGTACCTGTATCTCTTAAATAATTAAAACTAATATTAAATCAAAAGTTAATCGTTATCTATAACACTGAATATCCTTATTTCATGCTTCTTAGCGCATTAGCTACTGGCCCCGACCAATTCTCACCAACTGACAGATTTTAACTGCTACTGACTATCCTTATACTGACTATCAATCTTGAAAATGCGCATGTTTTCAATGAATATTTTTAATTTCCAAAAAAAAACTGTCTTGATTTCTGAGCAAGTAAAACAAATAATTTCAAAGGTAAACCATAAAAATTTGTCAAATTAAATGAGGTGGCGAGAATTGGTCTTGGGCTAGTAAAGGTGTTAGGCCTACTTGATTTTAAAATCAAATGCACTCTAGCACATTGTATTCTTAGATATTGTTAATTTACATATGGCATGCATTTTGATTAGATTTCAATAGGCCTATGCAATGAAAAGGAAATGAGGTCAAAGTAACAGGGCTCAGGAAAAACACTCGTTCGCTCGTCCATTATAAGTGAAAATTTGTTCGGATGAGTGACTTCTGTTGTGGTGCTCGTCAGTCAGACGAGTAAATATTTCTTGAGATACTTGAAAAAAAAAACCTTCCTGGATTCTATTTCTGCCCATGTTTGTGAATTTGAACAAACACAAATCGACCACAAGTTTAGTTTGGTTTTTGTTGCGTGTCTTATACATGCATGATACGTAATTTTACAATGGTTTTTGACTACAGGACCTAGTCACGATTGATAAGTCTAGAAAACTTTCAATGGGAATACATCTGGGTCTGGTCTGTGTTTACCCCTAAAACTGTCATGGCCGGCAAACAGCTGACTTCGACTTTGTTGGGTTTTTTGATAAGTTAAATAAAGTAAAGATAATGATAGCAAGTAAGAACAATCTTCTATATCCACTTGTACCGGTAGCACTAATGAAGCAGAGGAGGACAGACAGAGAAGTAGTGACAGAGAGTACGAGTCGGGATATCGACTGATGTTACAAAGAGTTTGGCATGTGAGTTAAGAATGAGTGATGCTGATAGATCCGAAGACAATGAATAGGAGGGAAAAAAAGACTGAGGGTGTTTAGGAAGTAGGAGGAAAGTGTTTCAAAGGGCTGAATGCAATAAAGAGAGCTATGATCTGGAAATTTTGCCCGAAGTTCTTAAGACCATTTGACAAGACATTTATTAAAAATTTTACATGTATTTCTAGGAGATGATATGTTTAGGGGAAAATTTTGAAGTATCACACTAGATCCATATGTCATTTGAAATGTATTGGGGAGTGAGAGAAACAATTGGTAAAAGAGTCATGCACATCTGCCTTGGAAAAAAAAATAAAAAATTGACATAAACTCAAAGAAACAAAATTAAAATTACTGAGGTGCATTGCTTAAGTTTAAAGTGAAAGAAAATGAAAACACTGAAATTGCAAAGTTTGGTACAATTCTGGCAGATCAACTAGTTACTAGTAAATGATAATGCAGTAATTGAGCAAGAAACTGATTTTCTTAAATATGGAACTTATCCTTAAATTTGTTAATACCAAAGGTTTTTTTTTCAAAGTCTATTCCCTTTTTTTTCACTTTTATTTGGATGAGTGGATTTTTCATTCAGATGAGTACCGTACTAGTACTTTTTCTGTAGGCACTTACCTGCTGGACCAGTAGTTTCAAACATTTTTCCTGAGCCCTGAGTAAGAAATAAGGACCCAAGACCCTGTGATAGGCGAGTAACAAGACTGGGAATGGGATTCGTACCCAGGTAGCTTAGCTGGTAGAGCAACCAAACGGTTAGCGGAAGGCTTTGGTACGAATCCCAGTCTGGTCATCTTAATTTCCTTGCCCCCCCCNNCCCCCCCCCCCCCCCCTCCCCAGAAAAAAAAAACAGTCCATGGATCATAAGTGAGTCTCGTGTGAGACTTCAAGGCTGTGAATAGTCGGAAAAAAAGAAACGCAAAGCAAATGCCTGAAAAAGTGAAATGGTCAAGACTCAAGTTATGTGGATTCTACTGGTAAAGTTTGTAAAATCATTTCAAGTTTGCGCAGAAAGTCCATATGTAATTATCCCTGTTTTAGATAAAACGCAATCTAATGTATTTTCTCTGTTTTGTGTTTGTCACAAAATGCAGTTGTTTACCTTCATCCTCGCTCAAATTTCACGCCGAAAGTCGAGTGACTTGATTTTATTTCTCTTGGATACATACAGCCATTGGAATGCTATAACATGCGCAGTGCGAGTTTCCGTTAAAGAGCTAAAACAGGGAGATAACTCGATGATCTCGCTTATAAATCAAAGTACTGTAAGTACAGACCGACGGGGTGGGTTTTGAGTGAAATGTTGGGGAGATTATAAACATGAAGATTGGTTAGATACTCTGTATATAGATAAATGAATTTGAGCGAATCCTTTCACAGGAAAACAGTTTTAAATGTAAATTTTGATAGTAATAGTATAGCAATCTGCATATAAATACACGGAAGGGAATTAGAGTTCTATTCAACATCATTCAAAGTAATCTAACTGATGAAGAATAAAGGTGGAATGTTTAACATTATTTACAGAAGTAACATTTTGTGAATATACTGCAGAGTTGACCGACCAGTTTCTCCCCCCTAAAAAAATCACGAATTATCAAGGATAAGTATATACGTAAACAAGTATATACGTCTGGAATTATTAAAAAAAGTGTCTATAAACCTTTCACCTTTTTATGAGATATCATTCAACTATGCAATACACATTATAAAAATATATTCAATTAAATAGTAGATTAATCAATCTTTAATGTTTATATTGTTTGTTGTTTAACGTCCCACTCAAGAATATTTCACTTATATGGAGGCGT
>JACSZP010032594.1:16142-39093 GCA_016161895.1 Pinna nobilis
TTTATTGTCTCATCCGAAAGACAGGGACGGCCAACCGCGGAGTGGCGTCTGCGGGAATCGAACCCCTGTCTTCTCGGCTGGAAGTTGAACACGCTAACCACTCGGCCACGGAGGCCACCAATCTTTAATGTAATCGACAACTACATGTATGCATTGGTCCTAACATTATCAAATTAAATTCAAAGTCTTTCTGTGATCAAAGACATACTGTGGTAGTCATGTTATTTTTCTGTGGTTGAATATCAGCATGAAATGTTGGGAAGAGCAGCCTCCTTTCCAAGCCACAGTCCCGTGACTCCTAAATGGAAGAAATATCCCGGATCTGCAAAAGTATGATGACAACGGCCGGACATCAGTAAACGACAGCATAATAAAATTGCCTGCGATACTAATCCCTAAAGCGATTATGCGAGTCTGGCGGGGACAACAGCAAACGTTAGCATAAACTTAAACGGTTTCCGACCAACTTGAATCCCAAAGTGATTAAAAGACAGCACAGTAGGCCTAAAACGGCATACGACAGAATCGCCTAGGCGGTTATCTGACGAGGACAACAGTAAAAGACAGCATAACAAAACGGCCCCAACAGAATTCGCAAATGAATAACATAATACGGGGACAACAGTAAACGACAACAGGTTAAAACGACCCCAACAGAATTCACAAATGAATTTCCTTGCGGAGCAACAGTAAACAACAGCATATCAGAACGACCCCCGAAAGAACAAACGCGATTATCAGGCGGGTTAATAGTAAACGGCAGGATATTGAAACGGCCTCCGTCGGAATTCCCAAAGCGAGATTCTGGTGGGGACAGTAAAAGTCAAAATAACAAAGACGGGCCTCCGACAGAATACCCAAAGCTGTTATCTGACGAGGACAGTACAGTAAACGTTAGCATTATAACCACCGGTCTCCGACAGAATCCTCAAAGCGAGTGCCTGACGAGGACAACAGTAAACGTCAGCATAATAACGGCAGGCCTCCGACAGAATCCTCAAAGCGGTTATCTGACGGGGACTACAGTAAACGGCAGCATAATAATGGCAGGTCTCCGACAGAATCGCTAAAGCGATTATCTGACGAGGACTACAGTAAACGGCAGCATAATAACGGCAGGCCTCCGACAGAATCGCCAAAGCGGTTATCTGACGAGGACTACAGTAAACGGCAGCATAATAACGGCAGGCCTCCGACAGAATCGCCAAAGCGGTTATCTGACGAGGACTACAGTAAACGGCAGCATAATAATGACAGGTCTCCGACAGAATCGCCAAAGCGGTTATCTGACGAGGACTACAGTAAAGGCAGCATAATAACGGCAGGTCTCCGACAGAATCACCAGAGCGGTTATCTGACGAGGACTATATACATGTATGTACAGTAAACGGCAGCATTATAACGGCAGGCCTCCGACAGAATCACCAGAGCGGTTATCTGACGAGGACTACAGTAAACGGCAGCATTATAACGGCAGGTCTCCGACAGAATCACCAGAGCGTTTATCTGACGAGGACTACAGTAAACAGCAGCATAATAACGGCAGGTCTCCGACAGAATCGCCAAAGCGGTTATCTGACGAGGACTAAGTAAACGGCAGCATAATAACGGCAGGTCTCCGACAGAATCACCAGAGCGGTTATCTGACGAGGACTACATGTATGTACAGTAAACGGCAGCATTATAACGGCAGGCCTCCTACAGAAGCGAAGCGAGCGTCTGACGGGGACTAGAGTAAACGTCTAGTGGCCTAGGAAGCAAACAAAAAGCAAATCTTTTTTTCAAGGGATTGGCGGTGGGGGAAATTGGGGTGAGCGGATTTTTTCGTCGTACAAAGAAAATCTTGTGTAAAATATTAATCGTATATGCTATCAAAATTAATGAACTTTTGAAGCGTGTTCATGGGGGAATAGCATCCGGAACCTCGTGCATTCATTCTATGCATTTTAATAGCAATTTCTGGTGTAAAACCGATTGTTTATACGAATACACGTCTATTGTAATCCAGTTGGGAGGGGACGTCGCAAGCCTCTCGGAGCACTTAAGTTTTCACGCATTTTGATAAAAAAATGGTGTAATATTTTTTTTCGGCAGCATGCGTGCTTTACACTAGACAAAATCACATCAAGAATTTTGTTTCAAGCAAGCGAAGGATATGTACAGTACTCATAAAACAGTATACTTTGAAGGATGAAAAATGCAACCAAAAGTCTGATTTACATTAATTTGGAAAATTCGCAATGTTAATCGACCGAAAGACAATAAATGGACAAAACAAAAATATTTTACCTCAATGAGGTTGCTGCCACTTAAGTAAACAAAGTAAGAATCTATAATCTTTCACAGAAAACTAGGTATCAAAAGACTACATTACAAACTTGAGACAAAATTATTTTCGTTTGTAAAAAACTAACGTAGCCTACGGCTAAAGAAAAAAAAAACCCAAAACCTAAAATGCATGAATACTGATGTATTTTAGTAGAGACATACATTTTATATAATACAATATTGATAAACCTCAGTGTAATATATGTCTCTGATTTTAGCATGCATGCAATAAACTCATAGTTTCTTTGGGTAAGGAATGACTAAGAAAAAATGTCATTGAAAATTGGGGGGGGGGGGGGGGGGGCGTGCACTCCGGTTCCTAAATGAATTATCTAGCGGTCGTAAATGGCGACATAATGAAACCGATCCGACAAATGGGCGAATCCAGGATTTTACGAAGGGAATGGGGTGAGAGGGTTTAGTTTATAGTTTTCTGGATCTCTCTCTCTCTTACTTTTTTTTTAATTTGAAAGGGGGAGGGGTTGCAACCACCGCAATCCCCCGCTTGGACTTACTACACAATGAAATATTTCAGTGTTCAGATTCAAATCAGGATACGATATCATAAATTAAACATGCATTTATTATACCCCGACTTTTCCAGTTTAGCCTGGTTGGCCATTTTTTAACTTATGTACGATCCCTTACTCAAGAAGTTTTGAGATTGTCCCGGTTACATTTTCTGTCGCACTTCAAGTTGACTAGCAAGCGAGGGGTAGCAAAACCTATAAATGCCGGTCATGCGTCCCTTGTCAGTTCTAAAATTTGTGAGAAATGAATGCATCAGAGTTAATAGAAAGGAACTGCTGTATTATTTTACGCAAAAATCAACGAGACAAGCCAGGTGAGTTCAATCAACATATCGAACTAGCTTACAGTATCTCCTTTGAAATTTAGGTCATTTGTTTAAGCCTGTGTTGACAAAATCGTAAGATAGGAGTTTGTAGGCCCCAATGCAAGATAGATGTACACGCTATATATAATATAGCCTATAGGCCTAATGGTCGACGCATTCTGATTCTGCAGCAAATGCATAATAATGTGTCCTAGAGCCACATTGCATTCGTCAAAGTAAAAAATTGATTTAAACCCTATTTCTTCCACTAGAGTAGTTACTTTTAGTTTGGAAAACAGTGTGGTTCTGAAATATCCACTTCCAGTTTCAATAAATTGTGCTAGAATACTGTACTGTAGTTTCACTGGATCAAGATTATTACAGAGGTTGTGTAGGCCTTAATCTTGTGTTAAAATTATAGTATATACACGTGTATATATACAATGCATGCAGGAACAATGGGTGCAAATGAGAGAATTGTTTTTAAATTCACATTTAGATCTACCTGACTTGTCTGTTCAGTGTCTTTCTTTTTGTCCCACAAAATGCCCTCTCATGTTAGCTCTAGATGTCTATCTTAACACAAATTGATAATTTACTAGATCTATGCAGAGTTAATTACCACTTAAATGATCTCATTAAATTTAGAGTTTAGATCTATTGACCGTACTTCAGCACTTGTTCAACAAGAAGGACCAATATATTATAAACATGTAGATGGGTTTCCTTATAAGCAGTATTTTCCAAGAGTTATTTCCCTTCGGCATCCATTTGGTGTGTCAGTCAAACAAATTAAATGAAGTATTTTTGGGTTTAGATAGTTTTAAAAACTTGTTTAGAGGGTTCATGTACTGATCTAGAGGGGGGGGGGTGTCCAGGGGATCCGGACCCCCTTGGAATTTGCAAAATATATGCCAATATTGGTCAATCATGCTTAGGTTATCATTTTAATAAGGTTAGATTTTTACTTTTTTACATGTTGGAACCTCCCACCCTGGCAAAAATATCGACCCCCCCTCCTTGAAATAATTTCTGGATCTTTGCATGGGGTCTAATATTTATTGTATTCGAATTTTGTTTTTTAAAGAAGACAATTTTCCATGCTGACACACTAAAGGGGAATAACTCTTGAAAAAGGCAAATCGAAGTGGGAAGGGGGAGGCAAAACCAAATAATCAAAAGGGATGGGAGTGTAAACTTTTTATTATGAAATAAAGGTGGAAATGCATTTAAAATACTAGATTCAAAGTTGGACATTATCAGAAAAGTAGATTGTTGCTTTAATATCTCTTGACCTTAACGTTTGATATCTTGCCTATAGAGTTCAAGGACATCATCAGGGAAAAGGAAAAAAGGTGATCATTTCAGTATCTCCTGACCTTGACATTTGATTTAACACCTGTAGGGGTCAAGGTTATCATCATTAGTAAGTAAGGTAGTGAATTATTTCAGTATATCTTGACCATGACATTTGATGTTTCACCTGTAGAGGACATTGTCATCATCACAAAGAAGTAAAGTAGGGGATAGTTTAAGGATCTTCTGATCTTGACATTTGATATCTCACCTGTAGCGATCAGTTATCATCAGACACATGGAGAGTACAGTGGAACTTCATAATCTGGATGCCTTAAGTTAGTTCCCAAGTACCTTGTCTAGATATATGAAACTTCCTGAATCAGTATATCCTGACCTTGACATTTGATATCTCACCTGTAAATCATCAAGGATTAATGATGACCCCTCTAAACAATTGAGATTAGAATGTCAGTTAATTTTTAAACATAAAATATGTAGCTTTTTTTCTTAGCTGAGCCATTATTTGATTTTATTGAGCTAGATTTGCATGAAGTAACAAAACTTCATTGTTTTCATTGAGGTCACATAATATTCATAAACTATAAATCTTTCACCAGATTCAACTCAGCATTTCAACGCGATATGACTCAATGTCTTTAGCTATAGACAGGTTGCAATAGCATCAATTTTCTTGGACTTACTTCCCTTTGTCTGCCATGTTGGAAGTCAGCTTGGATTTTTTTTGTTCATATTTATGCCAAATTTGAAGGATTTGTATGACAAAGTTTGTCTTATTTTCGATCCAATGAAAGTATACATGCATCGGGAAGGTTTAGAGAGTTGTGCCAGCACAATAAATGTTGAAGGAATAACCTCCATGTAGAAGAAATATCATCTATAATTTGGTTGGTTTATGCATAAAATGATCTGCATTGACCTCAAAGATGGCCGACAAAGGGAAATAACTCCAAGTAAATTGATGCTATTAAAACTTATCTATTATTGTCAACCCACTAGCTAGTAACCCCAAAAGCAATTAAATTCAACGTTCAAGTATACATGTATGTAGGTCAAAGGTCAACAGTGAAGATAAGATAGATAAGTGTTTACTCTTAAGTTGAATTCCTCATCAGGACAATCAATGATTCTTCATATTTTGAATACATGTACATACACTAAGTGCTATCTGCAGATTATTTGATATACTTTGATAAGTACATGTAGGTCAAAGGTGAGGGTCGCTGAGTGAACCTTGTTGGTATTCCTTTGAATGACACATTTTACATTTATTGACTGGGGGTGAGGTCAACATGTGTTGTACCAGAGGACCAAACTGTTGCCTGAGGGCGAGGGGCGAAGGCAACTGTTCTGAGGGTCAACAAAACACATGTTGGTCGAAAACTCTGTCTACAAATGTTTTGTTATACTTCTATTTTTTGTTTTCCATATTCTTCTATTGTTGGCTTTTATGAAACTATAGTATACATTTGTTGAGAATAAATATATGACAGGAAAAAAGAAAGAAAAAGAAATGAATACGATAATTTATTGTCCCATTTTGGTATCCTAACTGTCTCTTTTAATTAGGATTTCAACTATTTCCTCTTTTGAATATTCAAGGAAATCTACCCATAATTTCAAAAGTGGCATAAATGTGAACATAAGGACAGGAAGCAAACAGGATAATACCTATAGGGATATTACCATAGCTTGATGGCAGAAATTGTTGAATAATAGTAGGGAATGCCGAATATTGATGATCTGTGACGTAAGTGGGCAACATTTCACACTAAACCGGTCAATATAGAAATGTTGACAGGTCAACATCTTTGTGACGACAGGTCAATATCTTTGTGACGCAAACATCTGAATTGTTTGACTTCTTACACTTTAGAAAAGTATAGAAAATACTGGTAAGATTTTTTAGTAAAGGCATGGCAATAGAATTTATTATTTCATGCCACAGTCAGCCTCACTTGAATCATCTCATGATCATATTCGGCTTATAATACAGATTGCAGACACTTGGACCTGTACTAAGGACTTTATTGCGTATGATTAAGTTCAAAGCGCGTCATTGACATTGGGGGATAGTCCACTAGTCCTAGGCATCATTCCATCTAAAGGTTCACTAGCCCCCTCTCCCCCTCCCTCTTAGTTTGATGTGATTATACATGCACAAATGGTTGAGGTCTAGCTTTGAAGCACAGCTCTTTTTATCATCTGATCTGTGAGTTTTCCAGTTAGCTTGTGAGAGGTCTTCCAGGCTACATTGTATGATAGTCCCCCCTCCCATTTGACTCTAAAGACTGTGAGATTTTAAAAAAAACTTTGGGACTAGATGAAGGAGGGTTATCAAAGAAGATAATCATCACAGGGGGCAACAGTACTGGGCCTTAAGATGTGAACTTTTGACCAACTAACTTCTATATTAGTGAATCTTTGGATAGATGCAGATTTGTACATTGTACAGGTATATACAGCAGAAGATGTTTAGAGTAAGAAACCACCCCTACAACCATGGAAATGTGATCTTTAGTAGACAGGTGCTTGCTCATGATAGGTATTGGTGATAGTATTATGGTTGTTCAACATCATACATGTGGTCTCTGAGGATAGTGGTCTCTCTAAACAAGTGGTACCCAGCTATGTCAGTGGTATGTTATTTAGGGCAGGTCCCACTGTATCTACTTCTTTCTTTAACACAATTGGTCTGTATGACTTTGATGCTTGAAAGTTTATCATTGACTGTTTATCTGTGTGTGACTTATAATATATTTGTACAAGCTTTGAACCACAAGATAAGTGACCCTGTCTTACTCTGTGACCTAGACTCTATTTTCCACTGTATGTGTACAGTATGATGATAGCTAATTTTAGTATCTTTCATTGGTATTGGTGATGTCTCCATGTTGTTGTTGTTGTTGCATTGTTGTTTAACGTCCCACTCAAGAATATTTCACTCAGATGGAGATGTCACCGTGTGCCGGTGAAGGGCGACAAATTTTGCCTGTGCTTGGCACTGCTGGGCGTAGAGCAGGGAGGGTTCTTTAACGTGCCAACACCTACTGTGACACGGGTCACCTCGGTTTTTACTGTCTCATCCGAACAATAGGGAGGGCCAACCGCAGAGTGGCGCTGCGTGAATCAAACCCCAGATGCCTCGGCTCGAAGTCAAACACGCTAACCACTCGGCCATGGAGGCCCCAGGGAGTCTTGTTATTATACATATATTACAAGTGTGGATATGGATCGAGGAACTTATCCTGCTGTTTTCAGAAAAAAATTAGGTATCAAAATGCATTATTTATTTATTTTGTATATTTTTCACTTTTATGGAGTCTTAGCCCTTCACCAATACAGTCTAACCTGCCTTAGAGTCCCACTGAATTGAAGGTCTACCTGTCTTATGTGACCTAAATGAATGGTTCACAAAATGGCTTTATCCTGTATATATCACATGAATCAAGACACCACCTGTCATATGTGACCCTATTTGCTCCTTCCCTTGGACAGTCTCTTAAAACAGGTTAGACTGTATCAGTGAAGGGCTATAAAATGTGCCTACATCTTGTATAGTCTGTGCCTCTGGCTATACCATTATTTTAGCAATGAGGGTTCTTTTATTGCCAACATATACATGTACTGTGACAAAGAGCCTAGGTTTTAAATGTCTCATCCTAAGTACAGGAAATCAAGCTGAGTCCACAATGGGGATTCATACCCAGTATTTTACAATTTCCCAATCAGAATACGAACAGAATAGGGGCCTCCGTGGCCGAGGGGTTAGCGTGTTCGACTGCGAATCAGTAGATCCGTGTTCGAGCCGCGTAGCACCACTCCGCGGTTGGACGTCCCTGTCTTTCGGATGAGACAGTAAAAACCAAGGTCCCATGTAACAGTAGGTGTTGGCACGTTAAAGAACCCTCCCTGCTCTACGGCCAGCAGTGCCGAGCAGAGGCAAAACTTGTAGCCCTTCACCGGCATACGGTGACGTCTCCATATGAGTGAAATATTCTTGAGTGGGACGTTAAACAACAATACCATACCCATACGAACAGAATAACCAAAGAGTCATGTACGTTACTATAACCCTTGTCAACAAAATATTTCAGACTCATGAATGATTCACAAAACTTATAAAAGCTTATATACATGTACAATGTATACAAGCATGGCTGCTATGCACAAGGAATTCAAATGGAAAAGCAACAGAATCACCATTTAGAAGATATGAGAAGTGATTTATTTGGAAATTGTCTATGACATTTCTATTGCAGTTGATGAGAAATGCCTGCTAAAAATAATTTTTTGCATTTTGCAGAGATAATACAATTATAACCATAGAATGAACTGTATACAAAGAAAAACCAATTACATTTTTTTCCCTGGTGATTTCCTAAAACTGAGTTTTACTGACATGTATTGAAGCCAAAAAAGTCTAAAAAAATCTTGTGCAGCAAGCTATATGATGATCTGGGCTAGGAATCATGAAAAATGATATCAAACTGAAACTCAGAATTCATCTTATCTATTCTTCTCTGTATTCATGTAAATGAGTGTAAAGTAAAGTACTCATGAAAGACAAAAGAAAAATGGTTCTAGCAGGGATGAGGTTCCAATCCTCGTTGCACCACTCCGCAGTTGGCCATCCCCGACTTACGGATGAGACAGTAAAAACCGAGGTCCCGTGTCACAGTAGGTGTTGGGCCTGTTGGCATGTTGAAGAACCCTCCCTGTTTTACGGCCAGCAGTGCCGAGCACAGGCAAATTTGTCGCCCTTCACCGGCACATGGTGACGTCTGGACGTTAAACAACAATACAACAACAGCTGTTTTGATATCTGTACAAGAACAAAACACTTATATTTCACCACAAAAGACTGATTTGGAAATTATAACGCCTGGTGTACAGTATAGAGAATTTTTTTCCTGATTACAAATACATGTACATATGATAATTGATGGCCCACATAACTCTCTGCCAGCCTGCAGTAAGGCTCTCAGTGAGAAGATTTATAGCTCTTGTTGATTGGGTAGCAGCAGCTGCAGTAATTAGGAATTATTTGTTGTTTCAGGCTAATTAGATTTCAACATTATGTTACAAGAGAAATTGATGAGAATACTGCAGATTCCTTACTCTCTGAAAGTTACACGACACTTTTACATTTACTTCATAAGCAATAATCCCCCATTTCTACATTATGCAATTTGTAGTGTGGGTACTATCAGAAGGGGCTGACGTAGCTCAGTGATGAGCATGCTTGACTTCATGAGGTCATGGGTTCAAGTCCTTGCTGCTTCACAGATGGGTTTTCCTGCCTTTCAGATGAGACAGTAAAAACTGAGGTTGTATTGTCACATGAGGTGTGGGCATGTGATGTACCCTGGCTCCTCATAGCCTTAAGTGTTTAGCAATTGCCAAATTTGTCTGACTACACTGGCATTTTTTATCTTTCCACATAAGGGAAAGATTCATGGATGGGAAGTTAAAAAACAATGGAACCAACCAACATTCTATCTTGCAGCAGATTTGTCTATCTACATATGTACATGTACATGTACCTCTCATTTTGTCAATGTAAATAGCTGTATGTTATTGTTGTTTCATTGTTGTTTAACGTCCCACTCAAGAATCTTTCACTTATATGGAGAGTCATCATGTGCCGGTGAAGGGCAAACAATTTTGCCTGCAGTTGGCACTGCTGGTTCTTGAATGTGCCAACACCTACTATGACACGGGACCTCAGTTTTTATTTTCTCATCTGAAAGACAGGGACAGCCAACTGTACTGTAGCTTGGGCTTGAACCCTGACCCTTGGAATTGAAGTCAAACTCGCTAACCACTAGGCAATGACAGCCCCTAAATAATTGTATGAACTATCCGCTATTATCCATGGATTCAAATGATTTGTCAGAAAAGTGTCGCCTGTGATTCAACTTATAATCCAGCCCTGATTCAGAGTGCTCTGACCTTCAGACTGGGAGGTTCAGGGTTCGAAACTCAGGGGGGGGGGTAACTGACTTTTCCTACCATCTGGATTAGGCAGGAAAAACTTAAGACGTCTCCATATGAGTGAAATATTCTTGATTGGTACGTTAAACAACAATACACCAACAACAATTTAGTGACAGATTATGGAGTGGAACATTACACAACATTACAACAGTAACATGACAATGACATTAAAATTGCTTGATTGGTTAAAAATATTTAAATAATTGAAAAAAATAACTGTCCGATAATAAACTTTTTCCACATTGAGGTGATTAATATATTCGAAAAGCTGAACATGGAAGCTGTGAAACACAAGATTAAATGCACCCAATTAAGTTTGAATGCTTTTCTGTGCCTTTGTGAGAGCAATTACTGTTGCTTATCTCAAGTTCCCTCTGAATTATTCAACATCGGTTGCATTTAGACTTCTATCTAGTTCTTGCAAAATGGTTGTTAAGCAGCGGGACAAATACGCTGCCATTGATCAATGCCTGTATCATGTGATCTGTTCAATCACTTTCTGCTTTTTTCGTATTTTCGAGATATAGATCTTTCCTTGCTTAACTGATTTACCGCTTTACCCTGCAGTAGATTATTGATTTTAGACATGGCTTTTGTAGCGTGAGGTTTACTCAGTCATCTGAAGATTTGACTGTAGAATACTTTAGCGATTTTGTAATGGCTTAGCTTTCCAACCATGTATACAGTGTTCTAGTTACAGAGATGTGTCACTTGTATTTTTAACGTTCTGGTGAATTGGTACGGTGTTTCTAGTATCATGTCAAGAAGGAGGGCTACCATGCTTTTGCCATCATATCTACAGACTTGCCAACCTTGGCAATTAAATTTGGCCTTAATTAATTTGGCCTTAAAATCTTTTTACGGGGGATATTTTTCAATTCTATGGGGGGGAACTCTAAATTTTACTAAGACTTAATAGAAATATGGGAGTTTTTTATTGGGTAGATATGTGTTTTTTCCATGAGAAATTATCAAAACTTTACATAAAAAGTTTGGTCTCCCTATTTATGAGGGAGACTTGGCAAGTATGCATCTATAAATATGTCAGAACCACAATTTGATGAGGTCAAAGCATACACCATGCAGTCACCATTATGGTATCTTCTTTCTTTCCTCTATTTATTTTTTTTTTATTGTTTGATCATCTTTTTCTTGTTTTGTTTTGCTGCAGTCAAATTGTCTAAAATATGTTTCAATAAATTCAAAGCAATGATGTTTGCCATATTACTGCTTAAGCTACATGGCTATTATTGCTAAATCCTGAAACATTTAGGTTGTTTTTATGTTTCAAATTTCCTAAACAGTAATGTTACCTTATTTAGGCATTAAAATGATGTCATCCTAGAAAATATAAAAGAAAAAAAGTTTTTAGGAGAAAAAAAAATTAGAGTGAATACTGTATACAGAAAATTTTTCGCTATATTCGCCCCTTTCACCCTAATCTTCAGTGTGCAAATTCAAAACTGGGCAAATACAAAATGGTAAATCCATTAAATAGAATAAATTGACAAGTCTGGGTGAATTCAAAGCAGTTGAAACCGTCTACAAGTGCATTAGGGCAAAAATATCACGGGATGAAAATAACCCTGTATACAGCACAATATCCAGTAAGAGAAAAACAAAATAGTAAAAAGGATCAGGCCAATCCTATGAGCCAAGTGTAAGGGGGATTGACTGTGTTTATGTAGAAGGTGAAGGTCATGAATTAAGGACAAAATGAATTAAGGACAAAGAGTTCACGGAGGATACTGGTCAATATTTAGTAGCACTGTTATGAAGCAGCATTTATATTGTTATTGGCGGATGTTAATATCAGTGACAGTGATATTGCTTTTATTGCCTTCTGGCCTTTCCCTGATACTTACAGATGAGTTTATGTACAGTCTGGCTTATTTACATTGCAATAAGAGATTCAATCAGACAATAAATTGGTCACTATCAAAAGGTCTGCAGTTTGTCTGTCTTTTAGTATATTGACCATTGGTCAGTAAGTTTTAGTTTGACCAAAACCTGGATTAGGACAGAAATGGGAAATGATGCCAGTTGCCAATCGTTGGAAGTCCAATAAAACTCTTTACTTGGGTATCTTATTCTGCAGAATGTTGCATATGATCAACTGCTTATCATTGAACATTATCTCTGTTATAGCTGTTACTTCATTGGCAAGAAAGGAATCATTCTGATGTTTTGCATTTAGGTTCTCCTAGCTTAGTAGTCAGCTTGGGAATAAAATGTTACAGAGCCTATCTTGTACCTAGTCACTAGAACCTTGCTTGCAATTTCCCAAATCCAACGTAGTACCTAAGTGATATACAGGTTTTAAATGGTCAATATTTTGAATAGAATGATCTATTGATGCTATAATATTGACTTCATAAACTACAGAATTAATTCAACATGCTTTTTGGTATAAATTTAGCTCTGTTGGCCTTTGATAGATTTCTTTTTGGTTCTTTTTTGGGAACAATCTCATAGTGGAACATCATGCAAGAGAATTAAAGGGAAAACTGTTTTCCTTCTAATTTTTTAAATCTTTTATCATGGTTGCAAATACAAGGCATTATTTCTGAACTTCTTGAAAATATTTCAAACATCAGAGATAACCCTGCCAGAAAAGTGGAGTTAGGGATGATGTATTATGATGATTTGTCAACTTGTATGGTTATGCCATTGCCTCTAAGATCATTAAAGTTTGGTAAATAATTATACCCCCTGAAAACACAGATTTTGGGTATATAGGAATGACCCTGTCTGTTGGTGCAGCTGTTAGTCAGGTTAAAGAAGTTCTGAAAGCAGATTTCTCAGACATATTTTATACATGCCTTCAACGAATCAAGTGCTACATTTTGATACCAAGACCTTTGACCTTAGTGAACTTGACCTTTTAACCTCCAAATATTTGTTTGCTTGAGAGGTTCTGAAAAGCAGAATACATATATTTTGAGAAAAAAATTCTGCAGCGGTATTTTGTCCTGCGATGACTGCTTTAGTTTAAAGATGGTAAGTGTTTGTTGAAATGATTAATTAATTAATAAAATGTTCAAGAATACATTGAAATCAGTTCAGCTATTTTGTTTCATTGCAGGTTTAAGATTTTTGAGAGCCTTGCGTTTGAAGTCAATCCCAGACATCTTGACCTACCTCAACATTCTGAAGACCAGCACGAGGATAAAGCTTTCAAGGCTTATAACATTCTTCATCAGTGTATGGCTGGCCTCAGCAGGGTTTTTACACCTGGTAAGAATACTTTTGACTTCAATCACCATGACAACCATGTCAATGGCAGTAATGTCAGTGACTGTATAGGTTTCCTTGACACATATAAATACCAATTTCAATGACGATATGGGTCATGGAACAGTAACCGAGTAGGACTAGTAGCTAGCTATAGTTATAGAGAATCATCACCATAGCTGACTACTAGTCCTCAGCCAGTTACTGGTCTCTGACCAGTTTCAATGGTAGCTCCAATGGTTTGGTTTTTTTTTGTGTGTTACTGTTGCAGTATTTGACTTTTACTTACACTGAAGTGACCGCTTGGTCTCTGTTGCCTTATCTTTAGCACAATAAAGATCTTTCACTGCTTAATGGCCCGAACTGCTGAGGATAGGCAAGTATCTAAAGCCCTTTATGCTGTTCTTAGATGACATCTTCATATACAAAAGTACCAGTAAAACATTCATGAATGGTATGTTATAAAAAAATAAATCAAAACAAATTTAGTATACATGTATATATATAAATTGTGTACATCCATATTTCTGATACTGTTACATACAATGCCTGAAATATTGTCTCTTCAGTTGTCTTGTGTTGATATTTACATGTACAGGTAGTATGCTTTTCATGCATTCAATCTTATATCATATTTTGTTTATTTCAGGTTGAAAATTCTGGCGACTTTTGGGAAAACTTTTCAAATCCTCATCCTTTAACTTACTGGGAATGTTTGTATTTCCTGTCAGTTACCATGTCAACAGTGGGCTACGGAGACATCTCGGCAGAAACAGTGACGGGCAGGATCTTCCTTGTTTTGTTTATATGCACTGGCATTGTAAGTTTACAGAAAATTTGTAATTGCTCAGTGATTAGAATGTTACATTGTTGTGTGGGGCTGCCATGGCCGAGTGGTTAGCGTGTTTGACTTTGAATTGAAGGGTCCGCGGTTCAAATCAGCGCAGCTTAGGATGATACAGTAAAAACCGAGGTCCTGTGTCACAGTATTCAATTATTTCATTGGAACTGAGGAAACAGTCAATTCATTGGCCTGAGGTAGAAAGGAAGGCCGAGGGAACTGTTGCCAGAGACAGAAGGCCGAGGGTAACCGTTCCCTGGGCCTTCCCTGCTATCGAGGAAGTCTTTGATATTATCTTGATTTTATACCAGCAAAAATCACATATTTAAAAATTCTGTTGGTTGGTTGTACAGTCAACTACGCTTATAACAAATGCATCGGGACCAGAAAATTTACTTCATTATATCAAGAGTTTCATTGTATCAGGTTTTATACACATTAGAGGTAACCACACAGGACTAGGAGATTTTGTTCGTTATTACCAGAAATTCGCTGTTCTCGACTTCGCTATTCTTGAAGTTCACTATACATGTATTTTTGTTTAATGTCCAACTCAAGAATCTTTCGCGGATATGCAGACATTTCCAATGCTGGTGAATTACAGCAAATATGAATTAAGTTAAGTTTGGCACTTAATTTTCATTATGGCCTTTGAGAAGTGAGGGTTCTTAAACATGCTGACACTTACTGTGACATTGGACCTCCATTTCACAGGGAGATTGACTCCATTTTTGCAGTGCGACATGGTTTTGAATCCATGATTTCACAGACAGATGGCCAACATCTAAGCACTGAGCTACAGTGGCCCTTTAAAACTATTGAAAACTAGATTTTTTGTTGTTGTTTTGTTGTTGTTTAACGTCCCACTCAAGAATATTTCACTCATATGGAGACGTCACCATGCGCCTGTGAAGGGCGACAAATTTTGCCTGTGCTCGGCACTGCTGGCCGTAGAGCAGGGAGAGTTCTTTAACGTGCCAACACCTACTGTGACACGGGACCTCGGAAGGCCAACCGCGGAGTGGCGCTGCGGGAATCGAACCCCGGGCCCCTCGGCTTGAAGTCGAACACGCTAACCACTCGGCCACGGAGGCCCCCGAAAACTAGATTTACATGTATGAAAATTAACCTTTGCTATTCCATAATTTTACATATAAGATGACCTGATGAGTGATTGGGGCTTCAGAGTTCTGATGGTCATACATCATCTAGATATCAAAGGTTAGGGGCAGACCTCATCTATAACATCACATATATACCATTATCACATACATCCAGAAGCTATCTTGTCTCATAGCCGGGCGTTACTCATACTGTTAATGTGATTGCCTAAATTGTCTGATCTCGGATGTCATAAATCAATACAGTCAAACTGAAACTGTCAATAATCTAACTTATTCCTAACAAATAATTTAGTTTATTTAATGGACGAGTGAAGTTAATCTCAAAGCTCCAGTTTAAATTGTGATAAAGTTATTTCCCTTAAAACGTTGCCCGTGAGTTTGAGAAGAGTTGTTTCCCTTGGCTGCTTTTAGTTTGAGGGTGCTTTGTGCTCCAATTTCTCTTTTGCACGGCTTTCAAAAAAATGATCTTATCTGATAGCCTGTTATTCATACTGTAAGGGGCCATGGTAGCCTAGTGGTTAGCATGTTTGACTTCTGATCATACCCTTGGCTGCTTTTAGCTTCAGGGCTCTTTGTGATCCACTATCTGTTTTGCACATTTTTCAAATAAACAATCTTATCTCATAGCCTGTTACTCATACTGTAAATGTGATTGCATAAGTTGTCTGACCTCGGATGCCGTAAATCACCTAAATCAATGCAGTAAAATTGAAACTGTCAATAATCAGGCAGGTATAAGTAGATTTACTGAATATCAATGTCGGATCAGCGGCATCTGAGGTGATGGCAGGATATACAAATGGCTGTTCAGGACCTTAGTTTAATTTTGTAAATGTTTCGTACATGTACTACATTACATTTACCTCTTAATAAGTACATTATTGACCAAAACATCAAGATGAATTGTTTCATCGAGTTGGGAATCGATCGTTCACAATTTCGATACATACACCATTGATTAATAAAAAAAATGTGGAATTGCATAATGAGGAGCAACTACTGAAGCAATTCTAATGTTGTGTGGAACCTCGTGAAGTAGCTGTCTCACCTCACATATCAACATTACATTAAAGAACTTCGATTTCTAGTCATTTGCCATTTTATAAGTCTATTTGAATCTCACTGATGGGTCCTTATTTACCAAAAGATGTACATTGTAAATACAATAAAAACTCACTATTTAAAACAAACTTCGACTGGGATATCCTCCTAAATGAGTTGCCCCCTACATTTGTTGGTTTCCTATGTGAGGTTCTGTCTAGTAAGTTAAGTGTTCTCCTTAGTGATTCCTCTGACTCTTCTCCTATGTGAGGTGGTCTTCTGTGAGATGGTACCCTAAGTGAAGGGATCTTTTTAATAATGTGATTTCCTTTAGGAAGAGGACCCCTTAATGAGATGAATGTGATCTAAATGAGGTGATTCCATAAGTGAGATGATATTTTTGGTAAGGTGATCTTAATGAGGTGATTCTGTAAGAGAGATGATATTTTTGGTAAGATGATATAAATGAGGTGATTCTGTAAGTGTGATGATATTTTTGGTAAGGTACGTGATCTTAATGAGGTGATTTCGTAAGTGTGATGATATTTTTGGTAAGGTGATAAAAGTTAAATGATTCCATAGGTGAGATGATATTTTTGGTAAGGTGATAAAAATGAGGTGATCCAGTAAGTGAGATGATATTTTTGGTAAGGTGATAAAAATGAGGGGAATTCCGTAAGTAAGATGATATTTTTGGTAAGGTGATCTTAATGAGGTGATTCCATAAGTGAGATGATATTTTTGGTAAAAGGTGATCTTAATGAGGTGATTCAGTAAAAGAGATAATATCTTTGGTAAGGTGACAAAAATGAGGTGATTCCGTAAGTGAGATGATATTTTTGGTAAGGTGATAAAAATGATGTTATTCTGTAAGTGAGATGATATTTTTGGTAAGGTGATCTAAATGAGGTGATTCCCCATAACTAATTAGTGAGATGGTATTTTTGGAATGATGATCTCCTAAATTGGGCAATTCCCTAAGTGAAATGATCTTTCTGGTAAGGTGGTCTCCTTAATATGCAATATCTTAAGTGAGTTGATCTCCTGAGTGAGGTTTTCACTGTATACTTTACAAGGTTAATATATATTATTTGAGGTCCTAGGCAGGTCATGGAATTCATATTATTCTTTGACATCTCTTGTATACTTTACATGTATAAACAAATTAGTGAACATATCTTTTTGTCTGTTTACAGGGTTACTTTGCTACTGCTTTGCCTGAGATTATCGAAATTCTGGGACAGAGGCAGAAATATAGTGGATCGTACAAGAAAGAAAGAGGCAAAAAGTGAGACTTCCTTCAAATGCAAAATGCAACACTTTGAATCAGAGGGTTCATAATAAAACTTGCTAACTGAAAACCTTGTGTACAAATTTAAGACCCCAAGTAACAATTTGGTCCTCTGGAAGAGTCAGATACAAGATTTGAGTGAAGATCAGGTTTAAGTATGCTATAAAGATAAATGCACCCCAAGTTTGAATGACCAGTAATAACCCAGTGGCTAAATGTAAGCAATATCAAAATATCAAAAAACATGTACAGTCTAAACTATTTTAAGAAAGTGTCAGACCGTCCAAGGGCAAGATCCTGGAGTAGTCGCCTTAGACAGGTGGTCTTGTAATTCAGGTGATTTGTATAAGAAAAAATCACTGTGAAAAATGCATTTAGGTCACATTTATAAGGCAGGTAGCCCTTTAATTCAGTAGGTGATCACTATAAGGCGCTGTTAGACTGACGATTATACTGTATGTTTAATAAATGAGAATAGATATACATGTATATACCGTAGAGTCGGTCTATAACAATTGGCTTAAAGTGAATTTAGTGCTATAACGAAGAGGAATAAAATACCCGAAAAATAATTACTATTTATCTATATGTAGTCATAAGTCAATCCCCTTTGACTTCGTTACAGACTAACTCCACTGCATTTTATTAAATAAAAGCAATCCTTAGATTTTATTGGGTCAAAATTTCTAAAATTCAAGTACATGAAGACCTTAGTCATCACTTATATTTCTTTTCTTTTATAGGCATATTGTGGTATGTGGCCACATCACTTACGACACTGTGGCTAATTTCCTGAAAGATTTCTTACACAAAGACCGGGAAGATGTAGATGTGGAGATTATCTTCATTCACAAGTAAGACATAATATTTATACCATCCAGTGTACGTAAATGTTTATTTGTCTTGCACACACACACATGTGACGCTTAGCACATTGTTTATACACCTGCAAATATCTTGTATATTCGTTTATACACATTAAAGCCTCTTGTTTCTTCGTTTTTTGTGCTGATCGTTTATTGTAACTCAGCCAAAGTGATGGAAATGATTCTTTGTTGATACGAAGTCATGCTAGACAGATCCACCAGTAAAAAAGAAGCATAAACATATGTACTGGTCGCAGCTTAAGTCTTCTTACTTCCTCCTCAAGAGGAAGAAACAAACGATTTCAATGAAGTTCTAGAAAATGGCTTCAGATTTAATACAAATACATACATTTCATCTATTGTAAAAAAGGAATTTTGTTCATTCAAAATGAATTTGACATAATGCACTGCAAGTGAAGTGAGATACAATGCAGGTCTCCAACCTCCAGCAGATAGGTCTGTGTCAAGTGTGGGAGGTCTTGGGTTTAAACCACGACTGCAACAAGCCCAATTTGTTAACTATTTTAACACCAAAGACTGTAATGGGCTGGTCTAAGACATTAGAAAAGAGCATACCATTTTGATACTTGGGGTTGAAAGGGTTATAACCTAGGTATCAACATTTTTTTTAACCAAAGTCTTGCCATCTGTAGTGAGAGTTGTAAATTATTCAGACATTAAAATTTGAAGTCCATGATGTCATAGTTGCCATACATGAGGTCCCATGTCACAGTGGCCGTTAACATGGCAATGATCTACAATGTATGTCTACAATGTATCCAATGACTGAAGTACATTTCACTGGCATTCATTGATATCTCAGTATTAGTGAAAGATTGTGAAGTGAGGGTCTCCATTGAGACCTTAAAAAATCAAGTTACAGCAGAAAGGTCTCTAGTCTCCAACACTAAGGGTTTCCAGCATTGCACTTAAAGTCATATGACCTCTTATCTATTATTTGACTTTAACATCAGTTTAATAATTCAAATCATGTGAAAATTCAAAGTAAGCTTTTGTCAACCTTGATCCCCAGGAATGACCAGCTTTCCATCCTAAGCTTTTGAACAGAAATTACAGTATCCCAAAGTAAAAAATGACACCTTGGTCTGAAAACCGCCCACCAGGTTATACCGGTACATGCAGGCTTTTTTGTTGTAGCCATTTATGCAGCCCTTCCAAGTTCAGATTTCAATCTGATTTTCCAGGTTATTTGCAGAAGACTGATGAACATGCATTTTTCTGACAAATATTTCATGTCTATTTTACAATTTTTTCAATATCATTTTTATGCTTATTGTTATTCCATCACTCATTTTATTTGAATTTATAGATTTTGAAATGAATTATTTAAATTTTCTTCATAGGACATTGCCTGATCTTGAACTAGAAGGGTTGCTAAAGCGGCACTTTACACAGGTGGAGTTCTTTGTGGGCACGGTGATGGACGCAAATGATCTAGAAAGAGTTAAGGTAAGTTTCTTTTTCTTATTTCACAAATGTGTCCAGACCAATAAAGTCACTAAATGTAACTCAAGAACTTGTATATCAAATAATCTCAGTAAGCTTGGGCTCACTTTGTATAGTTTGAATGGATAGATATTACACAAACATTTGCTATTTACATAGTCCAATTAGTTTTTCATTCTTGAAATTTTACTTTTTGGACATAATGAAGATTTCTGGTACAATGAAGAAAAAAATGTAGTAATTTTGTGACCCTGACTTTTTACTTTTATTTTCTTACAAAGTATTCTCCATTATTTATTCTATTGTTGGTTTTTTAAGCTCTTTCAATTGCCATTACTTAATTATATTCATTTACACAGAATATAAGTACTGATAAAAAAATGACATATTTTTTATAGATTGTTAATATGATGCTGTCCAATCTTAAAAATGTTTCTGTAAACTGTTTACAGGGTTATTTTTGCCCCATATGCTTTTTGCCCTGTTGCACTTGCAAACAGTTTCGTCCCATTTTAAATTCACCCAGTCTTGTCATACATATAGTTACTCCAGTTTCCAGTTTTGAATTCGCTCACTGACGATGAGGGCGAAACGAGGCAAAAATAAAAGGGGGCAAAAATTTCCCTGTTCATACAGTAATGAATAACCTAGCTGTGAGTCTGATGCTAACATTTCTCGAATTATTTTTGAATGATAAATGATTTTGTTTAAAGTAAATCCAGTTTTATTCACGAGGTCTTTAATTTCATGTAGTTACGTGAGGGAAAACTTATTCACAAAAAATAAACAAATCTCTACATGTAAATATTCTGCTCTGAATAAGTATTAAACATACAAGATAGGGTTGTTAGCGTTCACCACAAGGTTGCAAAAATATTCCCTCACAAATAACTGTTTGACCCCTGAGTCTCCAATTTAAAGTTTCATGGAAATTTCCAGATTAACAGTAAGTACTAAGTCAAACTGTGGCATTTCTCACATTACATGTTCATTTATTTCTGTATTATAACAGATAGTATCAGCAGATGCCTGTCTCGTCCTGGCCAACAAGTATTGTCAGGACCCTGATCAAGAAGACGCTGCAAACATCATGAGAGTGATTTCCATTAAGAATTACCATGCCGACATCAAAGTTATTGTCCAGCTGATGCAGTACCACAACAAGGTAATCTAGCTGGTTGTTTGTATCGCTGTTTATTGTCCTATTCAAGAACCTTTCACTGATATGGAAGTGTCACCAATGCCTTTGAAGTGCAACAAATTTTGCCTATGCTCGGCACATAAGGCCGTGAGGGTTCATTTGCATGTGGACACCTACTTAGACAATGGACCGCTGCCTTTATTGTCTCATTCCAAAGACAGCTAGGGAAAGCCAATTAGAGTGCAGCACAGATTGGAGCCCATGATCTCTTAATTGATCAGAAGAACAGGCTAACCGCTGAGTGATGGCAGCCCCCAGGTAAACTATAGCTAGCTCTGACATGAGATTCATGTACAAGCTTAAGGGGATATTTTACTTGTGCCAATTGATAAATTCATATTATTTTCACTATAATACTTAGCATAGGTCATGAATTAGGAACTTGGGTGGTATAAATAGGTCTACATAAGTATAATGAAGCTCCTCGTGTCTGGGCTGTATTGTGCTTTTAACTTTATAGAGCTTGATTTGACCCTTATCTTCAATCAGTAGATAGAATCGCTTTAAACAAAAAAAATATATATATATATACATGTACATGGAGAAAAAAGAGGAATTCATTTTTCCTTGTAACTAAGCTCTTAAAGAAATGAAATTGAGTTACAAAGAAATCAATTATTATTGTCATTGTAAAATTAGCACATTTTTATACCAGTGTGAAATAAGGTAAGCAAATTATAGAATACACAGTAATGGTAGTCCATGACTTCATTTGATATCTTTTCTTTTGTTTATTTGTTGCTTTTTTATTTCATATTTTAAAAATCTTCCATATTTTGATATTTGTACCTACAGTTTAACCTGTCTTAGAAACCCACTGAATTAAAGGACTACCTGTCTTATGTAAGCTAGCTATTTGTAACTATATGCTTCCCAAAATGGCTTTTTCCTATACATACATGTATCACCTGAATTAAGAGACTACCTGTCATATGTGACCCTTTTGTACTCCTTTCCTTGGTTTCGGTCTCTTGAAACAGAGTAGACTATATTTACATATATATTTTAAGATGTTATTCTCTTCAAACTTAATCTGATATTGAATATTTTTTTCAACAGGCATACCTTCTAAATATTCCAAGCTGGGATTGGAAACGCGGAGATGATGCAGTGTGTATTGCGGAACTGAAGTTAGGATTCATCGCACAGAGCTGTTTGGCACCAGGATTCTCGACCCTGATGGCAAATCTTTTTACCATGAGATCAGATACTCCGGTAAGTTAGTGCTATATGTGCTGTGATCTAGTGATTAACGTGTTTGTCATCTGATAGAGAGGTCCAGGTTTGATTCTGAGCCAAACTGTGGTTGCTTGCTGTCCCTGCCTTTTGGTGAGACAAATAGAATCTATCACCACTTTGTACAGAGACAGAGAAATCTCACCCGAGTGTTAAAGATTTGCAGGCCA